>JAIUND010000725.1:0-55353 GCA_034699125.1 Gisinianus flammeolus
TGCTTGACTCCCGAAATGAATGACGGAAGGAACATCTTTTCGTCCTAGCTGCTGTCGGGTATTATAATTGTAAATCTAAGGAAAAAGAGATGAGCATAATTAAATTTTAATTAAACAGTACGTCACATCACAACCAATATGTATAAGTATATAGCATGCAGTCGTTATTGACGGCAAAACGAACATAAGTTTCCCAATACTGATTGAGGCACTGCCATTGTTATGCCCGTATTTTATGAAGCAGCAATTTACAATTATATTTTTCCTTCATCAATTTACCTGTACACGAAACTTGTCTTCAAAATGAGTAGTAGATTCACATGGTACGGAGGAGGTGAGTTTAACTATCAAGTCTACCGAGTTCTTTGCATTTATAGAGCCCTCGGGGTCAATCACAGTATAGTTTGAGGGTGCCGTTGAAAGTACTATGAAGTCAAAGAAACAGTTATGATTAATTCATTTAAAAAACTACAACTTTTTATAATACTATTATATATATGTCATCATTTCTTTCTCTCTCCATACCTTTGAAGCGAACAGGGAATTCATATGGATTATAAATTGTGAGTATTTGTTTCAGATAATCCCGATCATTTGCATTAAAAACAACAGACGAAGGGAAGACGAAAACTGGAATTCTTGATAAACTAAGATCTTGCTCATGTCGTCCTTTATTCTCCATCTCTTTTACTTCTCGTAGGCCATCAAATTGAAAAGTTTGTTAAATTAATAACAGTAATCCTCCTCTGTAAAACAAATACACATTTATATGCACGTTAAATATTGTAATATAAGTATATATACTCGATCGTTCATATATTATGTATACTTTGAAAGGAAATGAAACAATATATAAGGATGAGAGAATATTTGATTAAAATAATTGAACCTTTGTCTTCTGCTTTTTGTTCAGGAAGTATATATAGAATTATAGATATATAACGTGTTTACTTTTACAGATTATTATATGATGCTCGAATCACAATAATTCGAAAACTTTTGATGACTTCAAAGTTCAAAATGTTGATTGAGAAAATTATATCTTTGCTTAATTTATTTGTATTCTTTCATGCAGAGAAACAATTGCACTATATGCGACTTTGTTTTTGTTATAATAATATTATTGAGCTATATATATTTCTATAAATTAGAAAAAACCTTATACAATTTTTTAAGTATTTTAATGAGTAGAAAATAAATAGACTATATAAAACCAAACTATGTACAAATAATAGACCTATATGTGTATTACACTTTTACATATCTAAAACTCGAAAAATCTTTTGTACTTTCTGTTTTCTGTTGTCGCCTGCTTGCACTGTGATTCACAGTCTGTGAGGTAAATTGTATATTTATAAAACTGTAATCCTAAGTATAGTAATATAGTTATATTACCTATTTATGTATATCTAATTACTTCAAATGCTAAATGTATTTTGTACTGCGAGGATGATAATGTTGATGAACTGACTATAATCTGCTGACTCGATAATGTTTCAAAATTAAAATGTTACTTCTTCCGTTCTTTTTCCTAAAAAAGTGTATTGTATAAGTAGTTTTATTATATATGTACATACACCTATACGTACGTGTGTATATATGTAGAATTTCTATATTTAAAAAAAGTAATAATATATAAGTACAACAACTGCGATTTGCGAATTTTTTGGATACTCGAACTATAAAACTATAGTATAATTACAATTAGGATTAATCCGCTACGAAATTATATACGCATTACACTAACTAAATAGCTTTGTAGTTATAAAAGTTTTTGTGTATTAATTTTTGCTTGTGGAGCTATCAGCTGTTCACTACGTCCTTCAGGTCTTTCCTTTTTTCGTGACGAAAAATTGCGCAAATACACAAAATATTATTTTAATTTAATTAAAAAATTAATAGAATCTTTTGTGCACTAGTATGCAGATGTCATTCTTTCAGTTTAATACAGGAAAAATTGAAAAATAATTATGGAATTTTCAGACAGAACATGTATTTATTTATATACTTAAATACTTATGCTGTGGACTGACTCGAGAGTTTTTGCACAGACAAAGATGATAATTTTAAATACTATATATATAGAGTCTAGTAAGTAACTAGACTATTGTTCTATATTATATTTATCAAATACGTCGCACATTTATCTGTCTTCCTGCATGCTCCTTTTAACGACGAAATACCATTCATTTAGTTTAACTGCTAGAAATAAAATATAATTATAATAATATATGTTAAAGAAAATGCTTTTCATTCACACTCACAGTGTGAGTCTCACACACTGAGTATGTACTTATATATAATGGGAATGCATGTTGAACATCAAAATGAATTTCTATCGTTCAATTGTTAAGTATATTTTTTGGATCATTCATTTTTACTGCACTGTTATTCATTAAATACACACAACAATTAAAGTAAGTACTTCATATTTACATACTTATACACCTATATACTTAAATATATAAGATTAGTCTCTGCCAAGATATGTACATACATACGCATTCATTATAGTCTCTGCGCATAAATAGTACCCAAATAATATGTGCTTCAGAAATGCTTGAATCATAGTTGCGGCCAAAGAAATAATAGAAAAGAGGAAAAAATACAAGTTTTTCTATGTCCCGTGAATGTAAAACAAACTATAATAATTTCCATAATAAATAAAGAGCTGTCTACCTGTTTTGTCGTATAGGTATTTTCAATTTGTCGGTAAATTGGTCATCATTATAGCGTTTCCAGTACACACAACTTCACGTGTAGAAGCCATGTAAGTCATATTTTGTCCAGACTATCTCTTCGTGAAATGTGTACGGTACTTACACAGTGTACCCAAATATTTTGTACAAGACTTTCGACAATTTTCTCAAAAAAGTATGTCATTTTCATCAGAGGTAATTCTGTGTGTTTTGATCTTTTTTTTGTTTTTAGAATTCATTGAATTTTGAAATTATCGAAACTCTGTGCCCGTTGGAAACATGTCATCATTCCCAGTAATAGTTCCAGCTTCTGGACAGCACACGGCCACAGTAAGTGGTTTAATATAATAATAATTTATAATTTATATAATTATAATATCTGCATTTTGTAACTATATGTAATTTTATAAGATTAAATCTTGTCCAAATGACTTCCGTTTTAAATACATTGTTATTTACTATAATCTATAGATTATTTTTCTTCATGGATTGGGAGACACTGGGTAAGAACTCAATCGAATTTGTCATCATCTTATTGAAGCGTCTGTGCTATATATGCAATGTCCTTTCATAAAAGTAGCTATTTAATGAAAACATGGTATTTTTTTTTTTTTAATTTCAAAGGCGTGGTTGGGCAGGATCCCTTTCAGCAATTAAACCTTCGTTTGCAAAACTAATATGCCCGACAGCGGATTCAAATCCTGTATCACTGAATGGTGGCCTTCGAATGCCATCATGGTTTGATTTAAAGTCGTTAGACCCTAATGACCATGAAGATGAAGTTGGAATTAAAGGAGCTGCGGGTATTGTCTCCAATATCATACAGTCAGAGGTATAATTCACATTTATTCATAATCTACACAATGCATCTTCCGTTCGTACATTTGAGAAGGATTTGTAAGATTGTAATTTTTATTACTTTTTTTATTATTATCATTATATAGATTGCATCTGGAATTCCAGCAAATCGTATTATTCTTGGGGGATTTAGCCAAGGTATATAGAATTACAACGAATTATGACTATTTTATTGGGCACTCGAGTACTTACTCAATTAAATGATATGCAATATTAAAATATGCATATGTAATATGTATGTTTTTTAGGTGGTGCATTAGCTCTGTATACTGGATTATCTGGATTTCACGAATTAGGAGGAATTATTGCATTATCATCCTGGCTTCCACTTTTCAAGCAATTTCGTAATTGGGGTAAAAATAAATCTACACCCATTTTGCAATGTCATGGAAATTCAGATCCTCTTGTACTGTATACATTCGGAGTTGCCACTTCACAGCTCTTAAAAAGTCACACCAGCAAGTATGCTTTCAAAACGTATCCAGGACTCGGACATTCCTCATGTGAAACTGAATTAGATGATGTGAAAAAATTTATTGATGACATTTTAGATAAAAAATAGACAGTAAAGGGGTCGGGGGCACTCGACTCTCACACCGATATCTCATTATATAATTTAATGTATATATTTAGAATATCATTACTATACCATCATAATTTATCAAATCTTGTGGGGAAAATCGACCGTATTTATGTGAGGGTACGTATTTGTTCCAAATACATGTACAAGTAAATATATTGGCTTCAAAACTTCTAAGTATATCCTATATATTCGTGTACATTTAAAAATACACAAAATACAGATTATTGATAACCCGTATATATAGTAAAGTCAATGACACGAGAAAGAAGAATAAAGAACTCGACGAAATGAGGCATTTAATCAAGTAATTAAATAATTTATTAAAAGGTGATGAGCCTGTAATTGTTGAAACTTATGAAATTTTAAATGTAATAAATAAGTCAGGAATAATCTAATTAGATATCAGCAAAAGCATTTAGATACATGCAAAGTAAAAGTATGTAAACTTGTGTAAATAATAATTAATATTCCATGATGATGAGAAAGTCTTCGTCATCATATGATTGAACGAGTAATATTAATACATTTAATTAATTATTATTAATTTAGAAATCGTGTATCCATATTCTTAATTTCTATTCGTTTGCTTGTTATTTACGTATTATATCATTTAAATGAGTAGTTAGTACTAAATTGCTTGAGATTATGTTCATTTCGCCGTATGATTTCAGTGACATTATCAAGCATTTGTGGAGATAATAAAAGATTACGTTACATTTCCAAATTGCAATCATTTCGGATTCACACACTTTCACACGGACGGAATAAACTATTTATTCAGTTCAACTGCTAAATAACGAATGCTTTTTATTTATTTATGCAAATGTGTTTCCAGCAACCAAAAACACGCACCATCCCCGTTCATTTTTTTTTTTCATCGTTCCTTTTTACTGCAGTGTTATAATAACAATACATTCGTTTCATTATCATCATCTTAATATTATAGGCCCTATAATTTATAGGGATATTATAAATTCACAATCAAAACTTAATACAGTCTAAATATAATAGCATTCCTATTTACCATCTACACATACAGCGATTGTTGTTTTCTTTAATACAATTTCACAAGATAAGAATTACATCAATAGATAATTTGAAGTTTGAAATAATACCATAAATATTTCATATTTCACCCAAATAACAATATTAAATAATAAGAAATGTACACATACTACAAATGCACAATCACGTTACAACAATACACAGTTTGTAATTTACAGTTACACAGGACTATATGTATTTTTATTTAGTTTTTAGCTTCGTTTTTCGTGCAAAGGCTCCCGAGCTACTTGAATAATTTTCGATAACAAATTTAGAAATTTTATCAAAATACATTGAGGCAATACAAATTATGACAACAAGAATCATGGCAATATATGATGATTTACCAATGTCTTGCTCAAGAGGAGCAGGTTCAACAATAAAATCAAAATTGTAATGTGCAAAAGATTCGTTGGCAAACAAATTTATAACACTTGGTAATTTATATTTATATTGGAATTCATTCAGACTAGATTGAAACGTGATGAAATACTCTGAACCATCCTTGGGGATCCCAGGAAGTATCACATATGGAAATCCACTGAAGGAAACTCTGTGTACAGGAATATCTGGAGAACGAGTTGAGTAGACAAATACTTTCAAAGACTCCAAATACTTGTCTTTCTTTGTGTAGCACCTCAAGCTCACATCCATCCTCGACACCGGTGTCATAACCATAAAACTCGCATTCTTGATGTCTTCTTGTCCAATCGTCACTTCCAAAGAATTTGGAATCGTTCTCTCAACCCTATGGCCAAGCTCACCACCACTTAAAAGGGAAATGATGTACGTACATGCGGATTTCAAAGCCCAAATTCGAAAATTACCAGCATCATCAGATATTCCTTCTTCACCGTATTCTTTACATCCACCAGTCCCACGAGCGGAGATGAGTAAGTTGGGCATTAAATCCCCATTCAAAGCAAACAACTGACCGTACAAACTAAAGGACTCACGTTTAGCTCTGAAATCACAGAAGAAGAACAGAACTTTTTCAAATATTGCATTCATTATTTTTAAAATGGTATAGTAATCAGTATCAAAAGTCTAAATGTACAATTGATTGGCGTATATACCTGATAGAAACAGTTTTGGTTTCTTGCTCTTGTAAATTTATATTTACTGCTGACGGTTCGAATTGAAATTCCTTCAACAATGCTTTAAGGTAATATTGACCCGGCTGTAAATCTGTAAAGGTCATCTCACCATCACTATTTGTGTATCTATTTTGCCTGTTGGAGCAATCACATTTTTAAAAAAAAAGGGTTAAATATCTACACTTAAAATTATTTATGCACACACATGCATCATATACGGTATGTATAACTTACAAAAAAATAAACTTGTAATTTATATATAATATAATTAATATATATAATTATAACCTGTAAGCATTTGGTCCACTGAGAGACAGCAGTACATTTGTTAGTGGTTCACCAGGATTTTCTTCGACTTTGACTTGTATTTTTGCCAATTGAAATACTGAGAAAGAAAATTCATCGTTTTCGGTTGCCTTGAATAAATATCCAGGCAGACTTGCACTCACTTTAAATCCAGATGAATGAATAAATGGCCCAGCAATATATTCTCCATTCGCTAAAAAAACAAATTCAAAATACTTACGGTAAAATGATATTGTGAATTCAGACTACATAAACATATGTATGTTTGAAGCAATGCAATTTTTCTTACCATTGGATGTGACAATAGTTGGCTCACTTGATTCCCCAAGGAGATCGATACGAATCTGAACACCTTGTCTAAAAATATGATGGAAAATGATTAGAGTAGAATACGATTATTATTTTTAATATTTTTTAGTACTATTATGAACTATTATCTACACATAATATGTAATTCTTACAATGGAGGAATAAGTTTTCCTTTAATTATATGTGCCTTGCGTGCAGTAACTTGGAATGAATCAAGTTGACAATGATCGGTAGTTTGTCTTTCGATTTCAACTGGAGCAAATGAGAAACCAACAGAGATAAAGCTGATGGTCACAATTGTATTTGGTACTTCTCCAAACTCAATTTTGTATTCGTACTCTCCCCGTTCATTTCTAGTTCCAACAATCGCTTTGGGACCTTCTAAAAATTTTGAATTAACTTTCACTTTGAGGTCATCAATTTCCTCTACGGAATTAATTTTCCCAGAAATTTTATGCTTCACAGCTACAAGTTGAATTTCCGTATTCACACCCGGTTGGGCTGTGTATTCAGTTTGGTCAAAAATATGACAACTGACGGGTCTCAGTGTGTACACATCCGAATTTTTAAGACAGATACTTTCATCTCGTTTTGCTTGAAGTAATAATTCTCTTTCAACAGTTCCTCCATGAATAACGTTCAAAGTTGTGTCATGAGATGATGTGACTTTTAAACGGAATCCATTTTGAATAATTGATACACTGTCAATATTGGAATCCTTTAAAGTTAAATCTTGAATACCATCTTTTTCCCAACAATACTTGTTATCTCCCAAGGATATTTGATAAGTCCCGGATTCGACATTCTCAAATGTAAATTTGAGTTGCTTTTGATTTGATGCTGCTGCTGACGATGAAGGAACAGTTGTCAAAGATTGTTCTTGTAAACGTCTCCCATTAGATTCCAAGTAAACTGTGAATGAATCCTTGCATCCTAAATTACAATGAACAGTACCAGATATCGTACCCAAGAATTCCATAAATTTAAATGCAACTTTATTGCTGTTGGGCACTTGGAAATTATACTTTCCTGGTGTAAAATATTTATTTGGCAATGGTGCTATCCAAGCATTGTAATTTCCAACCTTAAAAAAAAGGGAATTCAATTAATTATATTAATCAGTATTACAGAGCACACTACTGAGTTTAATGTCATTACTGTATGCTTTAAATACCTTTAGAAAAACGCAAACATTACTCGGATCATGAACAGCTTCTTGACGAATATCCCCACCATTCTTGTCTCCAGTTACTGATTGTATTTTAAGTGTAAGTGGACCTCCTGAATTCGACAATAAGTCATTTCCTGTTATTAAACCACAAACTAGGAAACGAGATGGTACAAAATCTCTTAGCGTTGGATTCGAAGCACTGACTTCCAATTTTACTGGATCAAATTGAAATTTATCTGCAGCAATGGAAAAAAAAGAATTTTTGTAATTTTGTTGATAAGTACGTACATGTTTGTATTACCTATGCATAATCATGAATTATACTAATTATACTAATTATAATACAACATTTACCTGATTGTACTTCGAAGCTGTATGTCCCAGGTTTCATTCGGGGAAGACTAAATGTTCCATCAGATTTTGATTCAGCTTTTACCTTTCCATCTACGAGTATGGATGCTCCTGCTAAATCTTTAACCCTTCCTTGAACTGTAAATCCTTCGACTTGAAAATTTGTCTTCAATAACAATGACTCGTGTTTTACTTCAATTTCCAATTTCTCCGGAACAACATCATATGCTGTTTTAACATTTTTGCCCCTTTTTGAAACATAAACAAATAAAATTTACATATTTATGACTGTCTTCTCACGACATGCACCCATTTATTACAAACTCAGGACGAATAAGCCATATAGAAATGAAAAGCAAATAACCTGTAGACTGGAACAATACTATATTTCCCTGGCGAGACTCCTTGAAATTGAAACTTTCCTTGAGAATCCGAAACACGAAGGCATAAAAGTTTCCCTTCAGAAGTATCTTTATTTATGTTTAGATCCGGTACATTTGTAAGACAATTTTTCGGGGTTTGAGAACTTGATTCTCCTCCATATAGGACAAGATATACACCTTCCACAGGTTTAGAGTCACTAAAAACGTGTCCCGTTACAACATATCCGTTTACACGAATCTGCAAGTCGAAAACAGTATTACTGATTTATCTACTTTTTCATTTTATTGTGTGCATAAAAGTTACTTCAATGATACATACTTTTATTTACACTATTTATTTTTAATGCTATACAAACTGTTATTTACCTTGTCGTCAAGTTTAATATTTTTACTTGCGATTGAAAAAGAGTGTTGATCATTTTCAAAGAGAATGTCGGGATGAGATGCTTTGACAGCATACTGACCAGGAGGAATACTTTCGAATGCAAAAGCTCCTTTATTTCCAGTCAGTGTCTCTAAGCTGAGGCCACGAGGACCAGACAGTGATACCTGATGAAAAGTATAGTTTAATTCAATTATGAAACACAAGAAATTACACAATAAGTACATATACATAAAAGGAGGTTACATTGAATCTTCTTTCTCATTAATACCTTCACATTACTTGGCCCTTCCGTATAGCCTGACGTCACTACATTTCCAAAAACTGAGAATCCTTTGAAATCGAAATTGAGATCAATTTCTTTTGAACAATTATCTGTCTTGCCATCAAATTTGATTTCGTACTGCGCTGGCTCAAAAGTTCCACAACCCTCGGGACAATGAACCTTTAATACATAATCCCCCTTCCTGTCCAAAGGAATGAAGTAGTAGCCACTGACTGGAGCGCAATCAGTCTTCATCTTTAAGCTACCTTGCTTTGTGAATCTAAATTTCCAAACAAAAAAAAATTCAATTTCCATTACGAATGACTTTTTTTACAAGATATATATATATAACATTTCGATACACAAGAGGACTTACAGTTTGATTTCAATTTTCTCAAATTCTAACGGATATGAACTTCGAATATACCCATTACAGCCAATGGGGGGACGTTCAGATGGATCAGAACTTGCAGAATTGAATAGTAAAAAGTTCAATCCCACCAGGAAAACAAAATACATGGATTGTTGGCTCATTTTAGTTACTTGATTCTTGAACAACAACAATACAATTTATTATATATTACACACATACAAAAATATAAAGGAAAAAACACAACACTAATATCACAGTAGTAATAATTGTAATTCCATATTCACTATTGTCGACTGATGTACGCATGGGACATATCTAATGAAAACCGGTGGATATTAATAAGCAATTCGATTGATAGTTTATGAATGCATACAGATAATTAGGATATCTGTATATCTGTAGGAGAATTTTCTCCTGTTTCACTGATTCGTATCTCGTTTTTTTACAAAAAAACTGGAGTGAGCGAGTTGAAAAAAGACGGCCCCGGATTTATGAACCCTTCGTATTTCGCGCTGACACAAGTTTATCAATAGAAAATCCATTTTATCATTGCAAGGAAATAAGTAAAAGTGAAAGTATCTACCTATGGATATAGGGGGTTTCCAGAGACGTGAAAGCATTTATTTTACAAAATAAATAAAATTTATTTCCTTACGTAAATATATATAAATATAAATCTTTTATCATTAAAATACAAAAGTATAAGTACATATTTGGAATAGTTATCATAATATTTTGGTTTCGACGAAGAATATTGAAACAATGTATATATAAGTAGTATAAAACATATAGATTTCGGCATTAGATTTTTTCTCTTTCACGATATACATATTACGTATTTATCAAAGTAAATAAAAATAATGATGATTTTTCATATCAATCAAATGTACACAATCGTCGTGATGATGATTATGCTTATATACAGTATGATTGGATTTACATAATATTTGGCGTCGTTATTCTTATTACATATTTACTTATTTCGATTTTTGTGTATGATTTTACAATAAAAATTAAAGCATTCAGCACACATTTCATACAATATATTTGATCGTTTTTAAAAACACATATAAAAACGTAATTAAAACCTTTGTTGCAAATAGAATATCTCTTTTGTTGATTAGATATTTTTGTTCAATCTCACATTACCCATTCATATATATGTATATGCATCATCTCATCGCAGCATCATGTTTTTGCCCACAACTTATTTGTTTATAATCTCACACGATATTTTTTTTCTCTAATAAATTCTCTCGATATTGGCAGTTTATGTACATTTGTGTGTGTGTGTGTATAAGCAATATACATTTTGTAATAATAATTATAAAGGTATGTGAATGATTTTTGGCTTTAAATAGATACATATATAAATATCCTCTCACGTACATATCTAAGTTACATTTTGATTATAACGATAAGTATTTTTTTACACTGGTTTGTAAGGTCATTTTTGCATATTTTCACTGAAAAATTTTCAGTATTCATTTAATACGTACACTATACACAAAATGGGAAAATCAAAAACAAAAGATTATTTAAAATAACAGAGAAAATATTCCTTTAAAAACTTGTCGTATAATTTATGTCATGAAATGGAACGGTAAATCCTGTACTTACTGTACTTACAGATAATTACTGTTAATACGGGGAAAATATATGTATACATACAATAAATAATAGCAAAATGATAACAAAATATGTAAAGACAACAATAACAATATACTACACTACTACACAAAATAACAATAATGCACATATATGTGTAGAATAAATACTTACTTACAATATAACACGTTACATTAAATATAATTAAATAAAGTCAGTTCAAAAGCTTGCCCGAGAAGTGTGTACAAAAATTTCCCTTTTCATTTTTTTTTTGTCTCCACTATTCTGAGCATACATAATTTGTTGTTGTTGTTATATTTTTTGTTGAAACTCTTTAATATTTTCTTTTTGGCTTAATTAAAATCAAGACAGCGGACACGACACAAGCAATAAGTAAACAACCAATCAAAACAACAAGCATACTTGCAAAACCAAAAGTGGACATGCAGACTACATCATTAATTGGAGCTTCAATAACTGGCATACTTTCTCCATCTGAGCCAAAATCCCTAGAATTTTTGGACAAAAATTCCAAATCATCATTAGAGACGACAGTGATGACACGATTGAGTCCCACATTTTCCCTGTCATCAGACAATAATGGAGTGATTTTAAATGTAGTTGTGTATTCAATAATGTCATCATTCTCATTCTCAAATAAAGTATCATTTAATTGTTGTGGGGATCGACGTCTTCTCCGAGTATTTGTTGCACTTGAATCTCCTCCAACTGCTGTTGCTGGAACTTCATCTTTTGAATCGGCTGCTGGAAGTCCACTTTTCCCAACTGCTCCGCCGTATCCACTTCCCCCTACTTCATTTCCACTTTGAGAACATTGTTCAGGGCATTGATAACGGCAGATTTGAATGGTACATTGGAAATGTCTATATATGAGGGAGAAAATTTATCAGTAATTATTTAAAAACAATTTCTTAATTTTTTTTCACTTGTATAGTTTCTAAATACTGTGATCTGAACGTCATATTTTGTTAGCTTAAATATTAATTGTAAATGAAAATACACTTACACTTCCATACTATCTGGGAATTTGAATGCTTGGAAATGAGCATATGAAAGAACGGATGCGGACGCTCCGAAATTCTTAATCTTTGTAAATTTGGACATGAGCTTGGGACGAGCAATGCAACCAAATTGATCTACCAATTGAATGGGTGATCGCTGTCCGTCATGGGCTAAACAATTCCGAACTAACATCTGAAACAATAATTGTGATTCCGCATAATGATTATATAGTCACTCAATATCATTAAGTTCAATATAAAGGTATCATTATATAATTATGTCCTAGATTTATATAGTTATAAGTGTATATACAAGTAAGAAAAAAGGGTTTACATCAAATTTATTGTCATCATCTTTAATGGCAAGGACCATTGTCATTGTTTGACCAATCTTCACTAAACCGGAAACTTCTGATGCCCATGGTCCTTTTCCAACCTATATATATACACACATCAAAAACAAACAACCACAAGTCAAGTTTTTCAATTCAAACGAGACTCTCGTCTCTACTTAAGTAACTATGTATATTAAATAAAAATTACTCCTCCATATTTATCTCCTACTAAACTACTGACCGGATGTAACCTCAGTCGACAGGTCTAAAGTCACACCACATAAGATTGCAGTCTATAACTTCAACGTGACCTCCAGGTCAAAGCGAACGCTTCAAGCTGACCAAAGACCTGTCGACTGTCACCACGGTATATCGTACATATTATATGCGTATATATGTATGATCAAAATCGGTTCAGCAGTTGTTTCGGAGGAGATAAATGCGAAAGGGAACACATCATGCATGTACACTCACCTGGATTTGCATCCAGCAACCAACGTTGTCACCCGCAAAATCAGCTCTCACGACGTCCAACATGTCCACCGGGAATGGTCTAAAGGTCACTGATTTCTCATATTGATCATGCCATGTGCATCTATATAAACCCCACACATATGCATATAAAAAACATATGAAAACATATATAAGAAAACTTATTGTTATAGTAAACAAATTCCCTTATTGAATTTGATTTATGTCATTTATGTACAGTGTAGGTATATACACATTGTATGCAGGCATTTTGATGTTTCTATATATATGTACCTTAATTTACGAGCTTGATCCCACACTTCTTGAACTTGAGCATCATACTGAATAACGATGACATTTTCAAAGAATGATCCCGAACCACTTCCCCCTTGACCTCCATAGCTGGGTTGAACGGCAGTCTCGGAATTCCCTTGAGTACCACAAGAGTCGATACCAATATCGAAATTAGCAGATGTGTGACCGAGACCAGCAGGCAAATGAATACAGTGAACGTTATGGTAATGTCCCTATATATATGTATAGTGCATGAGGAGAAAAAAGAGTCAAGTCAAATATGTATACATTACAACGAGAACGCACAGCCTCCACAAATCCACACTGCTTAAATAATCAAAAGATGAGCAAATATTTAATATTTATGATTTGTGTAATTACTTTGGAGAAGATGACTCCATAGAATGGTTTGTCGAAAGCAATAAAGATTCTCATCACATTTTTCTCGCATTTAACATCCAAAGTAACAATTTTTGCCATATCAGGACTATCAGGACCTTTTTTTAAAAAAAAAAACACACAAAAACATTCACATATTTGTTATATGTAAAAGAAAATCATTACGTATACACATTTTGGGTTTTAAAAAACACTTTTGAGAATCTTTCGATTTGTAACTGTTGATTTCCTTACCCTCTGGCCAAGGCCCGGCTGGATTGGATCCCAAAACGCCGCCATATTGAACGACTGGCCCAGGGAATTCCGCACCTTCAGCTTGTAATTCATTGGCAACTTCCCTACTCGCTGGTTTACCATGATGAGGACCGGACATTAAAAGATTTGGTTTATTTGGAGCATTAAAGAAATTAGATTGTACGGGGCCTAATCCTGGGAAACGATGTTGAGATGGTGGGGGAGGAGGAGCTTTCCCATGTGCTTTCGATAGAAATTCTTTAATGATACTCTGAGTGAGGGACAGATCTTGTCCTCCACCACCACCGAATTGTGATTGTTTGGGTGGGCCTTGATCTCCTCTGTATGGACCAGAATGATGTTGTTGTTGTTGCTGTTGCTGTTGGAAAATATTTGGACGTGGATTCTTCAAATGTTGTTGGAATCCTCCATCAAAAGCTGATGGTTGTTTATATCTTTGTTGTTCGGATGAATGGTGTGGATGCAGATGTTGTTGCTGGATTTGTTGTTGCTGATGTTGTCCTTGATGAGGAGCTGCAATCAAGAGTTCGGACATTTCTTTACTTTTGGACATTTCAGAGAAACCATGTTGAAGAGCCGGATTTTGTTGATGATGTTGATGGTAGTTTGGTGGTGGTGGTTGACGAATATGTTGTGGTTGTGAGTACTGACCTTGCGGACCACTATGGAATAAGTCTTGATGAGCTAAACATCAAACATTTGAGAGGAAAAAGGAGAACAAAAGAAACATAGAGAGAGAGAAAAAGAGAAACAAGTATATATGAATTAAAAAATCATAGCATTTTGTTTGTAGAATTCTTATACACATATTGAAAGTGTCACTTCCTATAAGAATAAGCGTCTACATATACGAATATATACGATACATACACACGCACGTGTATGTGTTCGCGTAATAAAATGACGGAGCTTGTAGTACAATTTTAAAAGGACTTTTTACGTATATAAGTACAAACTTTTCAGTGAATCAAAGGTGAAATTTTGTGAATGTTGTATTTTCCTTGTTACTTTTGACATTTGGGACTTTGAATCGAGGCTAACAAATGTTTCGACTTTATCTCTTTTTGTTTTTCGTTGACAATTTCCCTGCTTGCTATACAATATATCAGTAATAACGCATTAATGGTATTTGAGTGAAGGTTTTAAAATTTTGTTTACAGTCAGGATTATTAATTAGGTCAAACTCATCTCTTTTCTGTGTGTTTTATAATCGTAATCAAATGGAAATGGATGTAAGTATACAGATATGTACATGTAACTAACTAAAACAAAAGTTTTGTTACAAAACTGCCGACTTTCTCAGTGTGCTGATTACTGATTACTGATACATGTATACATAAAATGGTAACGTGATTTCCAATTCCAATTCCAATCGCTACCTTCTTCTTTATATAGATTTGATGAAATACAAACAAAGTTATAAATTAAACAAACCTTTTTTGGGTGCTCCGCCGAAGCCACCACCTTGTAATTGTGGTGGTAAAGGGAGGATTATATTCCCATTGTAACCTTTAATTGGTACGGGAACCGGGATTGGGGGATATTTGGGGTATCCTGGTAATTGCTCCACCTGCTCATGATGTCCAGACTCGACAGCAAGTTGATCTGGGATATCGGCTGCTGGTAGCCCTTGCTTTTTAATAAAACTATCTTGACCTACAGACTCCACCCCACCACCACCACCCGCACTCTTATTTTCTTCACTGTTCTCGCATCTCGAAACCTGAAGCAATATATAGAAAGAAAAGAAAACATCACACATTAAATATCATATAAAAAACCTGTCAAAAATAATATTATTTATTGGGCAAGATTACTTAATTAGTCCTTTCAAAAAAGTGATAAAAGTATTTATATAGTTCACATAGTTTACGCCACTTTAATTCCAAATTCCATAAATGCATGGTAAGACACACATTATATATAGAATTTGACATTTATAAACCTAGATATAATGTATTTTTTAATAACGATTTATTGAATATAAATGGTTAGTGTGCACTTTATTGTGCGTCGTCGGTTGTCGCGTTGTGCGTGCTTGAGCTGGCAGTTTAATGATCATACACTGAAAATCTATACAATATTTACAACAATGCAGTCACAGAAGAAGAAGAAGAAGAAGAAGATCGAAGAAAAAGACGGCGATGAAAACCAAGAAGAATAAGAGAAAACGTACAGATTCAATAGAAAAATCGTGTAAGTGTAAACCAATTGAATTAGTTTCGCCTGAGGAAAAGTATAGGAATTGTGAATTGACTATAAAGGAAAATGCAATTCATTTTTGGGCATCTCTGAAACACTTTCATCGTCTCTCATCAACATCATTCAGCTCCGTACCTTTTTTGTACTACCTACTTTTAAACAATACATTTTGAACAGTAAACTTTGCCCCCAGACTCAGTAAGTAAATGGAATGTTGTTTCTTGTTTCAATTTTACTTTGTTCACGTCTCCATACTGTATTATACTACACATGTGTGCATGTACATATGTGCATCTATATATGCAATCATCCTCTCATCATCAATCAGTCATCATCCTTCCTATATGTACATATGTGTTCCTACTCCACTCCTATACTACAATAATATTATACTCCTGCTGCTCCTGCCCCTTCATTCAGAATTACAACGGGACAACGTAAATACATAGTATATCATAAGGTGATGTGATATGATACAAACGTCTTAGAGTCCAAATCAAGTTTTTGTGCTCATCTCTCTCTCTCTCTCTATAGTATGTAGAAAAAGTGTGATACGATTATTTGAATTATGAGTTGAGCATTACACACAAATTCACACACACACACACGGAGTATCGTATATAATTCCAAGTCTATTGACCTAGAAATCATCTGATTGTGGTCTCCCAATTTCCTTCTCCTTCATCTTTTTTACTTAACACATATTACGTTTAAGTTTACGTATACGTTCTTATACATTTTATACATATGTACGGTCGGCGTATTATCTGTATTATTATTATTATTATTATTATCATCATCATCATCTATATACGTTTTAACTTTGTGGCACTCCTGAGCCTGTGGAACTTTTAGAGTGCACAAATTTTGCTCAAATTTTCTCTCTCTATATACTTTACCCCAATAACTAATATTGTACTAATTATTCTCCTTGTTTTTTTTCTCTCTCCACACACAAAGCTCGTACATGCAGTATACGTACATCCTATATTTTCTCAATATTATTTATTACTCTCATAATGGCTTCCAAATTCCAACCCTCAACTTAAAAACTCTTAACCTACCTTATTACTAAAACTATTTACTCCGTTTTCCTTTTGTTTTGCTAATAAATATTTTGCTTATTACTTATCCCATCCCCATTCCCGTTCATACACATGTACACACACACGTTTCACATGACACTGAAAGATTCGCAAGTTGACCCTTTGAAAAGCTGATTAATTTTTTTCTTTTTTGTCTTTTTGGTTTTCTCCCTCAATTCTCAATTCCACGTTTTGTGATTAAAGACCTCTATGATATGATATGATGCTAATCATATTTAATTTATTCGAGTACATATTTTATACATTCTCTTAAGTTTTTGATGGGCGTATATATTTATTCTTTCATTTTCTTCAATTCTCCAAGTCCGAAACAATGAGTAATTGTAAAATTACTGAGGATGTTTTGATGGGTAATGGGAAATGTAATGTGTATTGAGTTGAACACAGTTTGAAATCAAATATAAACGAACATAAAAACATAAAATTATAATTTATAATGGAAATAGCACGCAGAGATAGAGTAGATCGAAGTGTACGTGTATTTGACCAGGTTAAATGATCTCATGCAAATGGAATTAACATGTAATGAATGTACGATATGTAAAAGAAGAGGAAAAGTAGGTAAAATGTGAATATTTAAACAGTGATGATTGATAATAATGGACAACGTTTTTCGTTCATTCGACTTGAAAGATTAAAAAGATTAAATGAGGATAAAATAAAGCAATACCACATTTGCAATTTTGATAAACATAAACAAAAATAAATTATGCAGGCGTACATATACAACAATTCATGTGTACGATATTAATCGTAAATGCATCAAGAAAAATTCGGCAGTGCGCCTACAAATTATACAAAATCCCTCGCTCGTCGCCGTTGTGTATGTGTATGTGTGTATGAGAAGACTGGGCTGAATTCTGTGGTACAATCGATGTAAAATAAATGAAATGAATTCATTTAGCCGGATCTTATATTTTGTTCAACAGGTACATACTACATACTCGCTTCTTTTGTTCATTCATATAGCTTCTACAGGTGCGTCCATGTACGTATAAAACAACTCTTTTATGTATACTAACAGATTATTTTCCTATGACTTTATACAGTGATGAGAACATCATCAGCATCGTCATTGATTTGCCCTGGACTTTTATTATGAATTAACTATGAACGGTATGAACCATAGTCTACACGATAGAGATGAGAGCCTACAGCTACAGCTACAATGAGCGTCTTCATGAGTTTAAATGTACCTATACATAAGTAAACCATATGAGAATGAAATGAAAGACATATGGATAAAATCTTGATAACTTTTGAGCCGGCAACATATTTATCTTTTGTTTTGTTCAAAGATTACAAGAGCAGAGAGCAAAAGACCAGAGTCAAGGTACGAAGAAGGTAAATAGTATTGTAAATAGCAAGATTATAGTGTGATTCTTCTGTCTCAGGTAAAAGGGAGAGAGAGAAAAGAGAGAGAGAAAAGTGAATAATAATATATGTCAATGCAAAAAAGGACCCTGCTCTGGTCTGTATTCTGTGCAAGACGCAAGATGAAGATGCTGTTTGGTTGATGACGAGAGATGTGGCTATGGCTAAAAGATATGTGGGTGAAGTTCGAGTATTGACTATGCGTAAGTGAGTGCATACGATACGTTTCCTGATCTTCAAACTGGTCCTGACCGAGATATTACTTTGTCAGTGAGTCACGAAGTCACGAACTAAATGACCTAACAAACACACACACACACACACACATATGCATAATATAAGATATGTACACCCATATGGTTTTCTCAAAAAAATCTGTATTATTTTCCCCTTCCACCCCGACATTACAAATGTATGGATGTGTGTGTAAAAAAACGTAGTAGTAGGATTACTATGCATACACACACACACATGTGCATCTCTTGTATGATGATGCCTAGCAGCTTCTTGAGAAAGCCAAACGGATTTACGGTTGTATGTATGTGTACAATGTACTTGTACATGTGTAGTGTAACTCTGACACTGACTCTTCACCTGTACCTATAGTTTGCCAACTGAGAAACGGCGGAGAATAACAAGTCAACACGCATATATATATCTGTATGTATCTGTACCTATCTCCTTCATTAATATGGTAATTATGTGAACAATTCACTATATTCCTCATTAAATCTCCTTACTAGCCTACTTAACCATTAACCACCTTTACTCTCATATTCAATTTAACAGCAGACACATAAATATGTTTCTCTCATTTCTATTTCTCTTTCCGTATTCACACATATATAAACATGTACATACTCTTACTTATCGTTAGTTATCGTAATTCATTAGTCTCGCAAATAAATTTAATAAGTATATACGTAATTACTTTACAATCTCTGCACTATAACAAACAATTTCCGTGAGAATCAAGATTTAGGATCAAGATTCAAGTAAAACACCATCATCTCCTTCCAATCTCCTTTAACTTTCATTCCAAGTCCTAATACTACGCACTGAAAAATGAAAACTACGCAATTTCCATTGGGCAAAATTTTATGCCCAAATTTCATAGAATTATTTCTGGCTATCACATATGTATATGTATAGCATGGACAAAAAAATATGACAACTGTGATTGGTCAAATAGATGTGTGTGCCTGCATGAACTCCTCTCTTTACCCACTTGTTCCTCATTCTTAATTCGTAATTCGTAATTCGTAATCCGTAATATTTTAGTATAATGATAAAGTGCGAGCGACAGAGCGACCACAAAAACCAGACCACTTAATATATACAGATACATGTCGTATTACACGGGGAAAATGATCTCAAGTCCTTATTCCATAACAATGGTGATCGATATGAATTTTAACAAGATATATAACCAGTTCATAATCCTACTTATACTCATACTCATAATAATAATGATCATATTTAAGTAGTTCACCTGATCGTTTGAAAGTCTGTGGCTCCTGTCGTCTCTTAGTCAGTCCACACAGCGTTGTGAGATTCTCACAAGACTTTTTACAATCCCCAATCAGTTACACTTGAGTGCAAGATTGCACTTTGTTTCAACATTTGCTTATCGTTAGTCGATTTGTAAAACAATGTGAGGAACATTATAATTTCCCTATATATGAGCTTTGTACAACAGTAAAACTCATCTTGTCATCTACTAAATGTTTACAATATCTGTAGACCTGTGTGATTTTTGTACAATTATAATTGTGTATGTATTATATATTTCCCTTCAATTATTTCAATTGCTAACGATAAATGACAGTGTCATGTCTGTTTATTGTATATAGGCTTCTCTCCTTTGGCCAGTGCCAAATGTAAGTGAGATTTAAGTTAAATTATTTTGAAATTCAAAATTTGAATCATTTAACAAAATTGTATTTGACGTTTCAAAATGTCTAAATTTGACTTGGATGCTCATGGATATGGACATGGACATGGACATACAATTGACAGCTAACTCAACTATTAAAATACGAGGGGGTAAATGACTGAGATTGGATTCGGAATGTAAATGAAGGTTCTATTCTATACAATTGCATGCACTTACACGTTCATTATGGAAAATGACAGGATCTTTACGCACTTATGAATGATGATGATTTGGAAAGTTGGAACGCGGGATGATTATTGGCTACGCATTTTGAATGTTAATTCTGTGTGCTGTGTGTAAATAATTGACATGTCTCGTTCATAAATATATATACGACATTGTAAATTGTCATCACAGACACACATTTCCACGCGAACATATCGTACATCGTAAGAACAATGTACATTTTAAATGAGTGAATGTGTGTGTTTCTATTGTTTAGGTTTTTAATTTTTTTTATGCATAGAGTTTGGCCGTAAATAAACAATTTTTTGGTAACAAATTCAGTACAGTACATTACATGAATATAGAGTAGGTACATACGCATCTAATTAAAACTCAAGTTAAATTGGGCGGCTCAAGTCTGACAATGACAGATTACACGTCCATGTAATTACCTTAAGTCCTTTTATTTACACATAATCTTGTTATTTTTATACGTCCTATAGTTATCTTGATGAGGTACTTTGTTCTTTATTGTGGTACACGGTACACCTTGTAATGGCAATTGGACTAGACTAGAAAATTTGTTGTATGTATATATATATAATTCATACTTACCCGTAGTAAAAGTATTAATAAAAATACTAGGTGAAGACTTTTCGGTAAAAACATTTTTGGGTCATCCAGTGTGTAGGACGCCGCGTTCAGATTCCTACAAATCATATACAAGTAAAAAAGACAATATAAGGTTTTGTTTTAATATGTTTTCACTTTGAAACAATTAGACTTTATGGAATAATTAGGCTAAATGCGATTAAAAATAAAATACATGTGGGTGCCTTAAACAAACAAACATACTTTGCATATTTATTGCAATAAACATAAGCAGTATATACATATATACCTATACATGTAAGAAAAAAGAAAACGCACACACGCCATATGTGTACAGACTACAGATACAATAACAAATTAGTGTCGAAATGAATGACATGAGGAGAGCGTATCGTTAATAAACGGTGTGATGAACTAAATAACATTATGAGGCAAATTAGGGAGGAAGAAATGCAAATAATAATCATAATATCACACCCTTTTCCTCTATTTAAATGTGAAGCATTAAAGGGATGTTGCTGGCTGTCCTAACTAGCGACAGTTGACAGTTTTGACAAGGGAGAGAGGATGATTTGACAAGAGTTCTCTCTCTCTCTCTCTCTCTCTCTCTCTGTTCTCTTTCATCTTCGTATTCGTATAGTATATAGTTGTGCTTTGACTCTCCTCCGACCAATAGAATCCATTATGATTTTTGTAATGTATACAGTATACTGTATAAGTATAATATACACGATATACGATTCAGATTTCAAATTTGAATGTCAATGTCAATACCAAAACATGAAACACGAGCTATATCTACCTTCAACTCTCACACATACACACACACATGCAAAGGATGATTACAATTACAGATAATTCAGAGGAATATGTATGAAAAAATATTGTCGAGTCTCCTGTCATTTGTGGCTTTTTTCACATATCATCCAATTTTCGTCAATTGACTTTTCTACATGGGAATTCTTTTCATTTTCAATCCCACTTAAACACACATGATAAATGATAATACATGTCTCTTATTGTTAATTGAAAGGAAGGAATGCTGAAAAAAATAGTTCATCCATGTAGGAATTCTTTATCCATCCCCATGTGTATTATATAGACTGCACTATAGCGAGTCCTTATTCTAATTACACAGAGGCGAATTGGTGGCAATGAAACAGACAGTGACAGTCGTAAGGAAAAGGGAAAAAGCATGAAAAAAATTGGTCTGTTGAGAGTTTGAGAGTATTGAGTACCATTGAGGCTGAACGGCTGAATCTCTGCACTTTTGTGTAGACCAACGAGAAAAATTATTACACATAGATGAAATATATATATATATATATACCCTAGTGTAGACTGTAAACTGTAAGTTTTAAGAGTAATGAGCTGAAGAAGATAAAATATAACAAGATATTTATTTTCTGCACTGATTGGACATGGTATTTAAGCAGTGGAAAATTGAATACAGAACAAAACACAGATTACAGCTTACATTCTTTTTCCTTTTTCCTCTGTCATACATAAGTATATATAGTATGAAATCCATATTCATTCGTAATTCGTACAAGTACTTATGTATGTACTAATAACGAATTGAAAAATGATTCTGTCGTCGTCTCTGAGTCTTTTGAGTGACTTACTGTTCGTGTATACAGTTTGCACTGTGTTTTGTGGGCAGATTCATAATATACTTTCCCTGGCATTATTCGCTTTGTTTGACTCACGTAAAGTCGATATAAGATTAATGACTCCACCATTAACCATTCCATTATGGTTTATGGTCAGAGTCTATTATAGAACCATACAAGAATCTCTTTTTTTTTCTTTTATTCTTCACGTTTCCTTGTGACTGAATGAGACTCAAAACTATTCATTTTAAACTTATATATATAGACTGAAACGGATAATGATAAAATACTCATCGCATCATTATTAACTTTTACTTTGATTTCCATTAGAAATTAGAAATCATTTAGTTTGCGGTAGCTCTCAATTTCCAATACAATTCCAATTTAGGATTGTGACCGAGTATGTACATTGTACATAGAAAAAGAAAAGGGTATTAATAAAATTGTACAGGGGATTCTTCTGAATTTGAATCTTGAAGAAGCACATCGCTCAGCATATCTAGATTATATACAATAATATACATGTAGTAAAATCTAGACCATTTTTAGTTGATTCCGAATGATTATCTGTACAAGACATCTCAGCTGTCAGTGTAATCGTGACTATTTCGTAGACAATTTCGTGATAGTCGTCACAATATCGTATACAAGTAGCATATAGGTACCAAATCTGAAACTTAAACGTTTACATGACCACCTGATATTTCATTTATTTTAAGGTTATTGTGGTGTCGGAATTTTGGGTTAATATGGTACATGTACAGATAATATACATACGAGAGAAATTATAATTGATTCCCCTTCAATTTTCAGCAAAAGTTTAAATCATCTACGGAAATTCGCAAACTTTTTTACACACACAAGTCGTAATTAATACTATAAATACCATTTCATGGCAGATTCTTCAAGAAAAGGAAATCTATCCCCAAACAAAATGAACAATGAACACATAAAATCTCCTCATCTACTCGGAATCGGCATCTCAACAGTGTACTTGAGTGTACCGCAGGAAAATGTCTGATACGCCAAATGCATTTTATTTGAGGCTACAGATTTGCACTGGGAAATATATTGAAAAGTATTAATTTTCAAATCCTATATCTGTATAAAATATGTATCCACACTCACAATACGATATCATGAGACATATCACGGTATTCATACAGATACTAATACATGTAAGCCTCAATAAGCAATTACTCTGCACACCTCCGGATTGATGAGTTTGTGTAAAGTGTAATCTGTAATCTGCAATAAATATCAGGTTAAATGTGAGCACGAGCTCTCTCATACTCACGCTTTTCCCTGTCGGCATCAACGATATCACAATAATTCATTTTCATATATATGTATGCTCTTAGCTTCCAGTATATATATATTTATTACAAGCAAAACTGGAATAGAAAAAAATACACAGAGGTGCACCTATATATATGATCATGAAATTCAAGATTCAAGTCTGAATAAATAAAAAATGAACTTTTCACTCTGACTTTTTGCATGTGGAGATGTTTATACAAACTACAAAGTGTGTAATGTCATTTATCATTTATCATTACAGTTTGGCACCAAACCAAAAACAACAAGGGCTAATAATATTGTATTTTTACATTCTAGAGCATAACAAGTTGGGTGAAGAGACGAGCTTTAATAGTGGATTAATAGTGGACTATCATCATTTGAATGGAATGAATGTTGGATTTGGATCTTC
Organism: Gisinianus flammeolus; assembly: GCA_034699125.1. Taxonomy (NCBI): domain Eukaryota; kingdom Metazoa; phylum Arthropoda; class Collembola; order Symphypleona; family Katiannidae; genus Gisinianus; species Gisinianus flammeolus. The sequence continues at coordinate 24,925 of JAIUND010000725.1, forward strand.
GTACTTCATCTCACACACTGCATTTACATATTTGTCAATTGTAAATAGGGAAAAAAAGTGTTTGCATCTTTTGCATATCACACTCATTTGTCATTTGTTATTTTTACACTGAGACATCTTCTTTTTGTATATAGCTCCCAGCTTTGAGTTTGTAGGTACATTTGTACATACATACGATATATATGTATACTTTTTCACACACTCGATCGACATGCTTTAAAAAAAATTTAAAAAAAGGAGGCCATAAGACATCCTACAAGATTTATATATTTAATGAATGAAATGAGTGTACGAGTATTTATTTATGACTCTGTCGGTGACGGTGACGATACATGACAACCAACAACTATATAAGTATATGTGAAACAACATAAGAACCAAAAGTTCTACTGACCATCATTATCTTCTACTGTGTATACACAGTACACACTCGCTCGTTATCCCTTTCTGTCTATGTATTTGCATAATTTAGAATTTATAGAGGTAAGTTCACTGATTTCCTAGCCGTGGACTCTATAACTCTACTGTATGAGTACACAGACACAAAAATTGCTGATGTATATATAAAAGACAATGAAAATATCAAATACATATCCCATCACAAAATTCCATTCTACATTTATATCTTTGAACAAAACGAAATGAAAAAAAAAACGAGGAGAGCTTGTCCTTTGTCAAGAGAACAAACGAGAGAACGAGATGATGTTGAAAACACAGATATATAATGTTAACTGTTCTTTTGGAATCAGTGGGGAAAAATATGATTAAATACTGTGCTAATTATCAATTGTCAATTTGTGAAGAGTCGAGTGTAAATTCCATATTTATCATTGCATATTTAAACAGTTCATTTGTCCATCTCCTACTATAAGAGTATATATTATGAATTATGAGCTCGCATTGAATTTCACACATGAGTTTAAAATGTAAGACACAAGTCCTTTCAAATAAAAGATTATGAAAAAAGTAAATACTGTTTAATTTGTACATTTATCACACTAGGGAATTCCCTACAACTTTATGCTTACATATACGTGGCTATAGTGGCTCTACATATATAATTTTAACACCAACAAACGCTTTCAAAACGTCTTTAAAATATATATGACTAATTTTAACTTTAATTTGCCACGTACACAGAAGTAGAGTAATGATCAAAAGTTGCATATTAAAATTTAAATAAATATATTAAGCTATATTCCATGGAGTATTCATTTCATCATGTGTTTTGTGCGGTTACCAGTGTTTTTTTTTCGTGTGTTTTCTTGACTATGAACCGTAAATCCATTAAAAATAATTTTAAATTTTAATACACCTACATTTTAACTTTGAACAATAGGAAACTCTTTTGCTCTAGTTTTGATTCCGCAAAACAGAAACAAAAAATATCATTCACAGCTGAGAAGTCACAAAAATAAATATGAGGCCAGGAAAAATTGTAAAACAGAAAAATCCTTTTCTTTCTTCAACATTGTTCACAATGTTTCAGCTTTCAATGGACTTTGTTATTTTATTATATTATGCCGACATACATATGTATACACATATGGCTGAGATTCTAGAAATCCTAATCTATATACTCATATAGAATCTAACTCTAACAATAAGTCTCTAAACCTAATCCTTAATGTTACTAATCCCTCATCACCCGTACTTATATGCACTTCAACTTTTTTTTTTACGAAATGACGTGAGATGAGAGCTCGTATTTTAAGAGACAAGTCCGAATTCTCAGTGGTTAATTAATGATTATAATTTTTCCCCCATGTAATGCGATTCCCTATGTGAGATTGTTCAAAACTTGCTTTCGTTGTCTTTTGTCTATATATATATAGTTGGATTTTTTAATTTAGAGTTGGGTCTCGGTGGTTCATTAAATTCAACTAGCATATAAGAAGATGAGAGCTGCTGGAACTCATAACCATAATAATAATAATACCCACAGTCATGATTATAAGCGTGATTGTTCAATTTGTTGTAAAATCGTCATGAAAATTAAAAGGCTCTCATTCCCCATTGTATGTGTGTGGACTCCCCCTCAAAAGTAAAAAAACGCATGCCAAAGCATCCACAATGCACTCAAATTAGCTTCATATAGCTTCAGGCTCAAAATCATCATCATCATCGTCATTTGATGCAGTCGAACAGTGAGCACGAATATAAAAATAAACCCAAAGAAAGAGAGAGAGACAGAGAGAAAAAAAACTCCAAGAAATCAACAACAATGAAAGTAAGACATTATGTATAAATGACCGACTAAAAATCTTTGATGGTCTTCACTTCACACGTACAAAACGAAACAAAAATTCTATTAGTGCTCTTTTATGAATACATTTTTTAAACACTTAATACAAATACGTTTGGTGTAAAATGTGCTTTACCGCACATCACACACGTACGCCATGCAGCCACACACACACTGCAAACAAAATCCATGTATCTTTTATGGAGGAACACAAATATACAAAATGTATGTATACATTTTTTGAACAATGTGCGAATGAAAAACGTCCGTTATCTGTACTGTTTCCATCAATTTTTTTTAAGGTATTCCCATTTAACATCATTTTTAGATTACACTCCACTCATACACATTAGCATATCTATATTTATGTATAATCTGGGCTCTACGTTCAACCAGCACCCCCAAAAATATAGGCTGTGTGTACTGAACCACTGCGGACTGCTGCCATTACTGTCATTCTATTTATGAGTCAAAGTTTTCATGGAAATTCCTAAGGAAAAGGCAACAGGCAACACACACACACACACGCTATAGTGCATGTAGGTACATAAATTATAGATCTGGCCAGCAAAAGGAGATCTTCCTCTCTGTAGGTCTAACAATAATAATACATAATACGATATAATATGTCGTCCTCGTCTCAAATCCCAAAATATTCACTGTCTGGATGTGTGTGTATAGTTACTCAATTTTTATCATCTTCTTCGTCTCCTTCTCCAATATATAAGATATACCTAATACCTAATGCAACAGTAACAATAATATTTAGAAGGAAACAAGTTGACGCCTCCAGCCAACAGGACAGGTGTCTGTAAAAGTTTGTGTTTGTCAGGGAGTTGAGCATGTGCATGTATAGAAAATGTAGATACATCTTGCATCTCCATATTCTATACACACAAACACACACACACAGACACCACGAGAAAACTTGTGATATTATTATGGTTTTGAATGGAGATGAAAAGACGAAAGAAGAAGAAAAACTTTTCCTTCCATTTATTGTCGGAACAACAACAATGTGAATAGTGATGCTACATATTGAATATAGGACATGTCATGTGCAATAACTATTAAGTAATATTAACAAACACTAGGAATAAGTATTAAATATTTCATCTTCTCTCCATCCGCTCATCTCAATTTTGTATGTATGGTTTCTTGTAGATCAGCTGCTATGCATATCTATATCATATATACAATAGAAGGAACGTGGACTCGTCAGTAGTCACAGCATAAAACTTCTCCTTAAATTTTGTGAACATGTTGGATCAGACTTGGACTATTTACCCAGATTTCTGTATGACATGACCATCTGTCTCGGAATATGATGATGATTTAAATTTAAGAATGCAGATGACAATGAAGCCGGAAAACAAATTCACATGCACCCACAATCCTAATTATTATTCATATATCGTATAGATTTCATTCAGTAGAATATCTATCTATCAATTATGCGGGTCAACCTTTAGTTTTTATTCCCTTTTCAATACCTCCAAACTGCAAAGATATTTTGCATATAAATACATATTACAAAAGAAATGCAGAGGAATAGAGCAGGAGGGGCTTATTTTCTATATGTATAATAATTATTTTTCAATTCCCCTGTGCTTATAAATATGTACAGGTTCTGTTGAAAGAGCGTTAAAAAATAAAGGCTATGCATGCATACAGTGTATATTGAAACGAGTAGTGATTTCAAAGTGAACAGTACATTCCATAAATTACTGTTTAAAATTCCATAAATTCCAAAACACGTATAGAGTAATTGCTGTTGAAGATGATAAATTGAAAAAAAGAAAAATAATCTACGGTGTGTGAGAGCAAAGTGAGCTAGAACGAAGAAGAAGAAGAAAAGGAGAAAAATCCATGGAGAAAAACTGTAAAAGTAAAATGATGAGAAAATCCAGTTTGGAATTTGGTATTATTATATATTTTTTATCCATAAATAGCTCTCTACTCTCTACCTCTTGCCGTATAGATTATTATTTTATGTACAGTTTGTATAGGCCTGTCCTTGACTAACTGTACAAACTTAATGGTAGTTATACGATATATATGTAATAAAGAATATTTTAAAATTATATCCTCTCAAGTCTCTAAGACATAGCTGAAAGCGGCACTGCCAGGATGCCGCTAAATTTTCAGCTATGCTCTAAAGATAAAGATATGTTTTCAATATCCCAACCTAACCATCTTCACATCTTCCCTATTCTTATTCATATTCAAAACTTTCATTACCATATAAATTACATAAATTTTATTGAGAATTTGCATAATATAATTTGAAAAATTCTTCAAAGCGTTTTTATATACATTTCCAACTGGCTAACCTCATCTCCTGACTTTTACTGACCACATGAGATGTAGCATTAATAATATAATACTAAATGTCAACAGATTTCATGTCGGAGTCGGACGTTTCGTTTCATATGGAGAGTGAATGAAGAAAAAGGATCCTCTACTCTCTGTGCAGAGGTGCAGACCACAGTGAAGATAAAATTTCTCAGATGAACAGAAGAAAACCCATTTAAAGTCAATATTTAATTTGTAATTGTAGTTGTATACTTGAAGGAAACAGTAATTCACACGCCTTGAACCGACGACGAGGAATTGCATCCGTATATATAATATATACCTATATTATGTATATGAACGATCCAAAAATAAAGCGATGAACTGATTAAAGTGCATTATCTTAATCTCTATAGGTGCATTCTCAAAAGATAGATAAACGAGAGACGGCACATGCACACCTCGAGCATATCAAACACTTTATGGCCTTCACTTGCACAACAGTCAACACTCTCAAGGAACTTAAAAAAAGCCCACAACGTAAACTCTTCATGTTTACTATAAGCATGGAATGGACAATATGTAGGAAAATATATGTAGATATGTACAAACAGTTGATTGGAACGAACTTACAAGTTACGAGCTCGTCTTTGCAACACATAAAGACAAAAAAAATGGGAACGTATACGAAGAATCTACACTTTTCTCTATATAAATACTTTTAGTTTTATATAAATACTATATAAACACACACATTTCTTCAATGGATTATGATTGGGCTCAGAAAACAACTTATCGTTAGCTTTCATGTTTGTCTCTGTCTGCCTACCAGTACCAGCACAGATTCTACAGTGGGTAATGACTAATGAGTAAAATGAGGAATAATGGAAAAGACGAAGCCTTCCGGATGAACGGAAGAATGCAAAAACCGTATACAAATACAAATTCTTCAGTTACAAATTACTACAGAGATTACAGATATAGGCTGTATTTAAGTATTTATCAGTATAAGGTAATTACAGTTGACTTAGCAGGTCCCTTTTGTTTTTCCTTTTGTTTGTCTGTACATCAAAGTTACGTGTGTCTCTGTAAGTATATTTGTATACTGTATATAGTATTCTGTAGAAGCTCATAGTGTTGTACAGCAATCGACTTGTATTTATTTTGCTTTTATTTTTCTCACAATGACATCCTCAACGTTCAACGCTCAGTACAATTCATCAACTGTCTCGAGACTCTCGACCACAGACGACAGTCAACACAATAATGCAACAATATATTATGTATTATCGCCGATAATTTATCGGTACCAGCTTAAGTGCTGAGAATATATCTTGGAGCTAAAAGTAAACTAAAACAGAACAAAATAAAAATAATTCCAGTTCCTTTTGCATTTACATACGATATTTACTTTGAACTTCCAACTTCAAAGTTCTAGGTGAAGGTAAAAACAAAGTGAGAGGATGAGGATTTACAGTTTACGTAACCATAATTGTAATATATTTCGTATGTAAGTAGATGCATTTCTTTTACAATCCTTCATCTCTCTCTCTCTCTCTTTGTATTTGTACATAGCTAAACACATCTTGTTTGTTCGGCTTGGGTGACTCTTCCTCTGAGTATCTGTATTTTCCATTCATAGTAGGTTAACATTTCTTATTCACTCACTTCAAATAATAATGCGTATAGAGAATATACACAATCATACTATTATTATATTCTTTGGGACGAGTCTTCATCTCATTCTCTTTCTATATATTCTATACTCATCTCATCAAGGAGAGTTTGTTAGTACATACGGAGGACAATGATGAATGCCGATGGATTTCAGAGAGAGAGAGAGGAAGATTGAAAGATTTGCTTACTAAGTGCACTATTTATTTTCCATTTCCATGTACTAATCATGACAGATAAGTTTTTTGATTCCTCATCCCATTAATTTATCCGCACTAACATTAAATGCGATATAATATACGAACAATGTGTGGACGTGAGAGTTCTACCATGTTCACTGTCCATGTTTTTTTATATATACACATACACACGCACCGTCCATAATAGGTAATTCCGTGGCAATTTTCAATGGTGATTGTCAGTTAATTAAATATGCAGCATCATGGCGTGGACAGCCTGGCTAATTTGGACTAGTCCATCTTCGGCTATATAGATATATAGATTTACTTTTCCATTATCAACTGGTGGATTTGAATTACAAAAGTCTATTTAAATAAAACCAAAAACGCTAATACACCATTTCAACTTGAATCCTATACAGGATTGTTGTCTTAAATGTATCTATACAAATATATAATTCAAACACAAATCTAATTACATTTTTGCATACAGTGGATGGAGAGATTTCGGACGACAGCTCACTGTCCATCAAAATCTAAATCAACATTCAAGTCCAAGTCGGAGTGAACAATGAGGATGAATGCAGACAGACAGAGAGAGTATACTGATGACAGAGAAAAAGACTAATCCAGCTATTTAGGGCATATTTAAAATGTGACATATCTGTCAACGTGGACTATAGACGAGTTCTTTCAATCCTTTATGAGTTTTGACAACAACTACAAATAAATACAGCTAATAATGACCGAGATTTATATTAAAATAAAATTTGCATTTTGCTGCCGGGTTTCTCGCAAACTCTGACGCTGACGCTGACGCTGACGTGGAAAGTCTGTGGCTATAAGATTAGTTTGCAGCATGCAGTTATATATATAGTCAAAGTCAAAGTCAACTAACTCGAGGATTGAATGCAAATATTTAAAAAGAAATTTTTGACAAAAGTTGAAAAAAAAAAGTTTTTGCACGATTCCAAACACAAAACACAGTGACCTACATTTGGATGTACAGTGAGAATTGGCCGTGAATCCTCCATGTAAAGATTCTATAGTGATAAAGTAAACTCAAATTCAAAATGTATACTTTGTACTGCTACGATATGTACACTTCTTGGTTTTTACTTTTGATTGTAACGGTATTGAATGGTTGTATAAATACATGGGAGATTTATGATTATCTTTAGATTTGATGTTAGATTAAATACGGAAATTCTCTGGAATGGAAGAACATCCCAACAAAATCATCTTCTCTACTTTATAAATCGCCATTTTAATTGTACTATCAAATATCCATATCGTTTACTTATTTTTATTTAACATGGAGATGTAAGTATAAAAATAAAAACCTTTGTAATTAAGATTGCCAAAATTATGTACATGTTTTTTTTATATTTTTTTGGAGGGATTCCGTAATAAGTCATATCTGTAAAATATAGCCTAATTTTATTCTCAAGTAATTTATAACACATAGTTTTTGTACTGTGTCGAGTTAAAAACACTCTGAACAAAATATGATGTATTGCCATATAAGTTCAACAACATTTTGGTCAAATAAGACTGATATACTGATACATAGAAATGAAGACATATAGAAGGGAAGTGAATAATGAGTATTTTAGTATGTAATTTGCACACATGCAAAAAAAAACCCTTGATTTTCATTTTTTTTTTGTGTTATGCACATTTCATTTCTTTCATATATAAGATATTTTGGCTTGAAATTGACTTTTTGGCTTGGGAATTGGCAAGCTGTCAGCAGTTCTCTCCACATGTAATGATATGAGTGCGTTAATGTGTCATTAATAACAATGACTATCTGGTTATCATATGTCAAGTATCAAGTAGTCGTCCATGTAAGGCCTTCTTCACCAATTAAATCCCAATGGTTCATGTCCAAGTCCGATCAATTAGAATTCTAATTGGACATTGGCACCGACTATACGATGGTTTTTACTAAATTGAATCCTCTCTCTCTCTTCCTTTCTTTACTCATTTTCTTTATTTGGACTCGTTACTCGTTGGAATTTGTTCTCAAAGGATCGTAGCAAATTCTTTTATCCACACGAGAAATAAAATGTTTACTCATTCTCGGACAAATGTACATATTTGGTTAATTGGTATACGACTCAGTTTATTAAAAGATATAGAATTGTATAGAATTCGGTCAAATTGGAACTAATTAATGCTCAACACAGATTGAATACCCGGCGGAGAGAAATTGTTCATTCTTGAAAAGGAAAAGCGGACACCCTACTTTGTATCAAAATCATATAGGTACTTTGTTTTACTTTGCACAGAGTGAAATGAAAGTGCTTTTTCATATTTGGAACAAATTATGTATAATGCAGTGTGGAGTGAATGAATGTACAGAATTCTTCACTTTGCTTTACTTATTTTAATGTAATGTAATTGAAAATCCCACAATTATTAGAATTGCCGGTTCTCATAATGTGTGAATGTGAAACAATGTGTGTGTCTGTGTGTGCAAAGAAATCTAGAATTTCAGTGATTGTAATGGTAATTGTAATTGTAGACGTTAGAAAAATCCACACGTTGATTTTAAAAAAAACTGTAAAAGAAATGGAAAACAATGTGTATGACCTACAACAAGGAACTAGTTCAAATTGAGTAATTTATTTGTGTGGAACGTAGGTTAATTTGCACTATAGTTAATGAAAAATCATCAAGTTCCTCCTGGGAAGAAGGTGGTCAGCCAAAAAGGATTTTACAGAATAAAAAGGAAGAGAGATTGAAATCCCTCACACGCAATAATGAAATGACGTCTCTCTTTCTCTCTCTCTCGTTCCTCATGAATTACAACAAATAGTAAATATTTTCTTAACGTATACAGAGTACAGAGTATATAGTGAGTGAGAGAGACAGAGAAGCAGCAAATACCAAATACCATGTATCAAAGTACCAACAAGGGATTATCGAGTGCGTGTCAGCTTATTTTCAACCATCTTTTTGAGACAATGACTACAGACTTAAGTAGCTCAAGAAATTTTCTCACGATTTAACTTCCCGTATGTTCATCTTGAGATTTTTTTCTGTCTAACTTCTTTCCGCACCTTCCCTTTACTTATTTTACCAACAAATGAGTAAAAAGTAAACTAAAAATATACACAACTCCCTGATACTCACATATTCATTTTTAGATTTCAATTAAAAGGGGTGCAAAAACACTTCAAGTCCATTAATATCTCCGTCACAAGTGTCTTGAGTGTGTGAGCACTAAAATTAAATCAAGATGATTATAGTACTAAATCAAAGTCACTCAGTTCGAACTGTTCAAAGTTCAAAGTTTCACTCTCCCCGGATCACACGAAACTGCGAAAATGAATTCCTCACGCGTTTATTTCATATTTACTTTAGTTATCAGTTATCAGTTAATTGGGATTCTCCTATACTAAAAAGACGAGGATTCCTTTCATATTCTTAGATTCTACAATCCGATGAGATATTTTGTGCATGCTGTATGTAGTCACTCTATTTTGACAGTATAGTTGGTTTAAAATTGTTTGAAATTTGAAATTTGAAATTTCATTAGAAAACACACGAGAATAATAATAATAGAATATTTCCTGACCAAACAGGGACAAAACAACAACAATCAAATGGGCACTCACACTTTGCTATTCACGGTGACATTGCCATTGACACACTGAGCAGTTACACGCTTTCTAAGCGGCGTCCAACCACTACTATTTATATATCTGTGTACTCACAACAGTAGGGAGTTTTACGAATTGCAAAGTGATACCACACTGTTAATACACAATACACAAATAAATAACAAGGAGCATCATGCTTTTTGACGTTACGCTGCATTTACTCCATTTATGTATTTATTTATTTGTACAGCCTCACTCACAACAAAACAAAAACTCAAAAGGACGGTTTCATTTCTCATCAACCGTTCCATATATAAATATTATATACCAGTAGAAAATAAAATAAAAAGTATTATTATTGTAAAACTATATATTTATTTCAAATTGAATTCATTCCAAGTCGTCTCCTCCTGCCCTCAATAATTCCAAACATTTATATGTCAACAAGTCCGATTCTTCTCTGAGAGCGACAAAAACTATACAGCTGTTACAGTTCTAAAATTATCTCTATTTTATATTTTACCCCAAAAATATTACTAAAAATATGAAAAAATGTCTTCTTTTTTCCCCCTCAAAAAAAAAGAAAGAAAGAAAAAATCTATACTAAATTTAATTAATTAATTAAATTTGACTCACCAATTCAAAAGAATCCAAATGTAGACACAAATAAACAAAAAATCCTTGTGTGTGCGTGTTCACGAGAACTGAAATTAAATCACTGTTGTTTTTTTTTTCTCAAATATATTTTTTGTTAAAAATATATATGTAAAGGATATACAGAATGAGCAAAAGCGAGCGAGCGGCTCGTAAAAATTTGACACAGTCACAGGACACAGAGTGTCTGGAGTTTGGACGTGAGCACGTATATTGATTTCTCGTAAGTGTGTGTTTGTACCCAGTCTGAATCTATGTTATGAGTTGTCAGTGTGTGTGTGTGTGTGTGTGTGTGTGTGTGTGTGTTTGTGTGTGTTTGTGTGTATGGGGGGAATTGAGGGGTATCTTATTGGTCAACTCTCTATGTATGAGAGATGAGAGAGAGAAAATATTTTTCGATAACGGTGGAGCCAAGGCAAGTTATTCAGGTTCTTCTTCTGCACCAACCTGAACAATCTTGAGTTGAGCAAATCAAAGAATGAACTTGGCCCATGTGAAATAGAAAGACAAAAACCCTTTGGATTCGACCACCTGTCCTACTAGAGACTAGACTATTGAAACCATTGAGAGTTGATGGGGTTGGTGAGGCTGTGTTGTGTAGTATATGTACTAACGAATGTGCTAGTGAATGTGTGTTGTGTGTGTGTACTCCTGATGAACGATCAAAGTAGAAGAAGTATATAGAAGACCGAGAGAGAGAGAGAGGAGCTCGTACAACGTACAGAGTACAGACTACAGACCAAGACAAAAACTTAAGTCTTAAGCACATTCCTATGTTGAATTGTAGTAGGTATAGAGAGAAATAGAGAGAGAGAGAGAGAGAGAGATTGTTTGTAACCCGTTCTCGGAGAGTTGTCTCCCCTTAGGACGTTTAGGCAATCTTACCTATATCTATAGATACATCATCATCGTCGTTTCATTTCTCTGCATATTCCTAACTCCTAGTACACAGTACACGTACACACATACACACATAGGAAAGTCAATGCGAGACTGTAAAAGCTACAGAGGGAACAACACTCTGTGTGTGTACAAGTCATAAAAACTATGGCCCATCACTTGAGCCGCGAGGCCGTCGTCTTTCTTTTCACCTATAAACCTAAATGTCTACCCCTCCATTGATTACTATGCAACTATGCAATGCAATCCACACTGTTTTACTTATTATCTTCCATCCCAGTCCTAGCATCTCCTATCCTGACTTGTTTTTTTTTCATCACAGGTTTTAACCCCTTCTTTACATACAACAGATATACATTGTGTTTCTAAAAATATACGCATATATTACGTATACAGTATACAGATAGTTGTAGTTGTAGTGGAACATTTACAGATGCATTATAGATGCAAGTAAAACTGGTGATGATGGGAGCTACATATATCATATATGTATGAACTCTCATTCTTCCTGTCTTCCTGTAGGTTCTCTCTCTCTCCATGATGCATCTCGAGTCAAGAGAATCCCGCTTCACGGTGAAGCCTTCACCTTCCTTTATCCTGACGTAATAAATTCCCAAATTTAAATGCCTCCACAGAACTTGTCATCGTTGGGTTTTTCACACATTTTATTACACTTTTCAGTGCGGGTTACCAGTGTCCGTGTCTATCGTATATATAGGTATTTTGATATTTTTGGATTCCTTTCAAATTAAAATGTACATTTTAATCATTTTTCATTGGGATTTAGAGTATTGTTAGTCAAGACTGAGGTTTTGTCAATTTCAATGCATAGTGCTAGTGTATATCCTCATGATTGATAAATGATGATGATGATGATCAAAGTCTACAGTCTGTACAGTGTGCTTATGCTTATACTTAATAGGTATAAGTATTACTTATACATAATTTCTGTGTCACATTCTCTTGAATTTTTAGTGGCTGTTTTCCCATGGAATGTATACATACAAAAAAATTGCTTATAGTTTGCATCCTTTTCCATCACACGTTCAACTCTCATCTTGCAAGTTCAAGTTCAAAGCATGCAAAGCACAAACAAACAAATAAATAAAGAGTATGTATACAAAAAGAAGGAGATATTGTTAACTGATAGGCTTTTATGTTTGTCTACCTTACATTGTCACTGTGTATTACTGTATAATTCTGTAATTATGTGCTGGTAATTGTGATGAGTCCACACCATACAATCATTCTTATATCTCTTATCATGCCCAACTTATTAAATTTAATTGCTCTCCTCATTTCTCTCTCTCTCTCTCTGTCTCATCATCTCCATCCGTTATCCTCCTCCACATCTTTACTTATTCATATTTGCATACAGTTTAATATATTTAAAAATTAACTTATTAGTACAATTTACAAGCTATACAGCTTGACTGGACCAATTTTCTACCTATTTACTTTGATAATTACATTTAAAAGTCTCAAGTATTTGTCTTTAATTTTTCTTTTGTCATTTTATATACATTCCTTCACTTGAGACTCACTTGAAAGTTGAAAGTAAACTTGAAAATTTTGTCCACTAATTAGGGAACCAACAACTGCTAAATTCTAAATAGGTCAAAGATGTTGAGAATTAAGACTGAATTTTGTAGAGTCAGAGCAAAGAGCACACTCGTCGTCATACACATAGTTCAATTGCCGCTCACACATGTGAGATATTTGACGGGTCATTTGGGAAATTGGTGAAAAGTTTAGAGAGATTCTTTACGATTTTATTCTCACTGTTGGACAGTTGAAATGGCTTGAAAAGCTGTCAGACTCTATACTGCTGCTGCTTCTATATGCTTCTGCTGCATGGGGTTGTTGTATGTCAGTATCACAAAAATCTGCTTATGGTCAATAGCTATTGAAAATTTGCAAGCCATGGGTACGTAATTGTAATGATGATGGTCAGATTGGTTAGAGGATTAAGATTTTGTGTGTGTGTTATAAGTTCATAAGTTGTAATGTAATACATGTAAGAATGGTGATGGTGATGAGACTGTGTTCCATGTCGTCGCTCTCTTCTACCCTTTTGTGTTGTTGTTTCTTGTATGTTTCATAAATATTTTGTGATATTCCTTAGCTGGAGGCGAGAGATGCAACTACATACGAGTAATTTATGACAAATTGTCGGTAATTTAGAAATTCAATGTTTGAGGATATTTTATACCTGTGTGTATTGTAGTGTGTAGTGTAGTGTAAGCTTTCTCAGTGTGGAATGGGTTGGGTTATTGTTGTTGGCTATGAACTATGAAATAAAGTATAAGAAACATATGTAAATTTATATATATTTAAATTTAAAGGTAGAGTAATAATGGTAGAAAAGACATGTCTGATGGATCGTTCAAGAGATGTGTACGATATGGACTGTTCTGTTGAATGTGTGGTCCTTTCTCTCTACTATCATATTTATATTTATATTTATATTTGTGCAGATATATTTCTCTCACATTTTCTTGATAGGAGAATGATCTCTTCAAGGAATTCTGTATATTGTGTGGAGGTATGGACTATAGACACCGCGGTCATAATAGTAATAGGGCTATCATTTATTCTACACAGACTTCTGTTTTCTTTAGGTTTTATTGGTTTTTTTTGGTTCCTCTGCAATGTTTTATACATACCAAATTTTTGAGATGTTTCAATCATGTATATACACATTACAGATATGTCTGTATATAGTTGGGGCGTATGAGCTTCAATTGACTTTCCTTACATGACTTTTTAGCGCCTTGTGTGACGTTTCTCGTCTTGTCTTTTACAAATTTTGCCTTTTAAATTCTCTCAAGTATCTGAGACTGATGATGAGAGACTGGACGTTGGTTCGTTGTGGACTAGTTCCGGCTTTATGGTAGAGAAAATGGTACAGGTTGGGCGGGCTCAAATTGTGGCAAATTTTACCTGTTTTGTCGACAAATACTTTATGAGACGTCGTCTTTTCTCTCTTTCTCTCTCTCTCTCTCGCATGCACATACAAACTTTTACAATTTCCAATTCTTCAATTCTTAAATTGACAATTAAATCTTATTTATTTGAGAAATCTTTCTTTACTATTTACTATTTAGCAAGTATTTCCTATTTGGCAGGTACACACATGTTTTTTATTTTTCACGACATAATATCTATATGTAAACAGTAAAAATATAGGGAATTCAAAATTCAAGTATATATATTCAACATCTACATGAACAACTTCTCAAAACTCACAACTCCTTAGTTAGGAGTTTTGTGAGTCTCCCTTTAAAGTTTAAAGGACACTCTAAAGTTTAAACTAATCACACGAAATGTTTAACAAATTTCTCTAACTGCAATGTGGCTGTGTATATCGACGCGACGCGACTCTCAACATTTGAATAAAGATTTTTCGAGGGAAAGATCAGATTACTTTTTCATTGTCGTTGTCGTTGTCGTTGTCAGTATAAAAACTGTAAATTTTGTACCAGGACAATGTGCTAAACAACATATAATACTATACCCAAAGTATTTCTTTCAATCGCCCATCAAAATATAATTTTCTTCTCTTTATAATTTACTGACTTTTGAGAAGTGTTTGTACATTCCATCGGATTTTATCATGTTGAAAGGAAAATTTATACCGGTTCACCCCAATCGTATACGATATATCATTTTGTCTTTCATTTCCATTTCTATCACTTCTGTCAACTCCTATCATCTCAAATTCTGCATAATATCCAATAAACATTATTGTCTTTATCATATACCTTGTGGCTTTCTATATATGCATTATTCTGAATCATAATAAATTGAAACCTAAAAATAATTAGATATAAAGAGGACTTGAAGGATCAGAACAAAAGACAAAATTCTATGTATATTTTACTTCTTCTATATTTACTATTTTGTAATCAATATTCCCATATGTTCCCTCGTGTGTAGATTTGTATATCATTCATAATTGTACATACATACAGTGAGTGCTCCGTGAACCCTTCGTATGAAAAATATTTATCAAAGCTTATTTGTATGACGAATAAACATGGCATTTAGAAAATATGTTATATGATTTCAAGTGTTTTTGACATAGTTCTGTTGAGCTTTCTGTCGCTTTGCACTTTTACACACTTGACACCGAAATGTTGTGTTGTGAAAACTAGTTGCGGTAAAATATTTGAGCCTGTATACATACATATACAGTATGCTTGAGTTTGTGTGTGCGAGTCAACGTTTGCGAGTTTTTTGAGTGACCAAGCATTATTTTGATTTGATTTTTGTTTCAAGAGTAAAATGATATAAAGATAAGAGTTTTATCCATTTCTTCACTCGCAATCAGTTAATGTTGATGCTGTGATGTTGATGAGATGAAACATATAAGAAAGTGTGTGACAAAAGTCAAATATTTGTATATAGAATGATAAAAATTGTCGTGTGTATACGCGAATCAAATGGAAATCTCACGCATTTTTTTTTCTCGTATCAATAATCACTAAATCTATATACAGATAGTTGTTCAGTGTTAAGGTCAGCGTACATTCTTTGTGTATTTGTACAGCTTTTGTTAGTCATATATATATTCAGATATTTCTAGAATTTTGATCTAGAATGCAGCAGAATGTGTAGAAAGTCAATCTAATAGAATAACTATAGAAAAAAAAAACTTTCTTTGTTTCCATTTCCAATATATGATTTTCAAACCAGCAATGCAGCCAGTCAGCAATATGTCAAACCTGCTGCTGTGTAAAAGTTGGATTTGGAAACAAGTTCATCTTGGTAAAAGTAAAACAAACCCACAATATGTGTTTATTACTGTGTTTATATAGAAACTTGAGAAGTTTCAAAGAGAATAAGTAAAGATGACCCATCACATGTACCCACATAAATATATCGTATATATGTGTACGCATTTCTCAATGTTTTTTCATCATTCTGATTAAATACAGATTGTTGAATTGTTGACAAATACGCCAACAACTTATCGGTAGGCAGAGATGCAGCCAGTTTTTAATTTTTGCCAACTACTTCATACAGAAAACGCATGTATACTTAAGACATGTTGCTTTTGCTGTACATTTTTGTGCACAAAAACAAAAATCTAGATTCCAAATGACTGTATAAAAAGTGTGTATTATATCTCAACTATAATCTGTAAAGCTTGATACAAAACATAGAAAGAATCAGATTTATGCCATTTTATCGTATACGACATATCACGTTTGGAATATAATAATTATTATAAATGATAAGAATTCCTGATGCGTTTGTTTAGCAAAATGCAAAATATCAGAATCCAATACACAGAGCATTGGTTTACATTTGCATTTGCATTCTTTGAATTGATATCTCCAATGACAGCAGCAACAGGTTCAGATTCTGAGAGCATCTATCCTTTTGTATATGTTTTTTTTGTCTGCATCCTTATTTTATTTATTGCAGTTTGTATTTTGTAGTCTGATCATTCATGTTGATCTGGCTGTTTTTGTTATTGTTGTTTTGTGCCGGTGTTCAAAAAGAGTCAGACTTTGACTGTCAGAGAGATGGGGGCATTCATACACATACACATTCAACTTGAAATAATTAGTGAAGATTCAGTTTTGGGAAATTATTCATGCTCGTCATAACCTACCTATATATAGCTATAGCTTTAACTATATACTTACATCTATAGTTCAATGTATCAACGCCTCACTTCATTTAATCTATATGTACGATATATATATGTAGATTCGTACGCATACTCACGTACTCTGCAAAGATTCATGAGTATTAAATGTGAGGGGATGAACTTGCATTGGTGATCTGATCTCCCAGCAGTCCGTCTATAAGTCTCGTCAGTGATCTTGTGAATCAAAAAGATGACACAACCAACAACAACAGGGAGCAAAAGTCAGAGAGAGAGAGAGAGTCAGGGCCTGACTCTATACGTTAAATTGCGTTGAGTTTTGAGTTGGCTATCCCTAAAACACACTGCTCTCGCCTCTTCAGAAATGGGTACAACGTAAATAAAACGGCATTTTCTACTCATCTTTTCCCTATTACATATGCACACGTTGTACACACACGGGAAGAAAAAAATTGCATTGAATATCCTATAGAAATTCCCTGTAATTGTAATCACATCCTAAACATTCGTTTACATTCCAAATCTTTCCTAGACTTTTCAGTTTGGATTTTAAGGTCTGCGCACTACAGAATTTGCATGTGGTAAAGAGAAACCCATGCAAAAGCTGAATATACATATATATGTATGTGAATGTTGTGTACTACTGACATATGAGGGAAAATCCATGTAATAGCAATAGCCGAAAAAAATGAGATTGAATGACGTATATCTGTAGTGTGTATTCTCTGTATAACTTATAAGTTATAACATGTGTATATATAATATTCCTTCCATTATTCAAATTTCAACTTGTATACACATTAAACTTTACATTTTACAAACTTGTGAAGAGTTAAAAGTCAAGTCAAGAGTATTACATGGTTACTCATGCTCTGGTCGGACTAATCAAGTGCGTATTGCTTATATTAAAAGTTACAGTTACACTACACCTTCATTCCTCATTCTCATCCATTTGCTTGACTATATCAAATGTGTACAACAAACAACAAGTCATTTTAGCCTGTATTACATATTCTTTCCAATATACTTATACATATGTATGGTATTTTACTCGCCTTCAACTAACAATATAAATTCACACATATATGTGCTCTCGGGCTTTTTTTAATAATAATAATAATAATAATGTGCTGTTCTCCGTTTGGTTTAAACGACAATAAAACAATCCATATTCAAACCTCAATTAATTTCAACTTGTCACACACACCAAAACACACAGCACAGAGTGGACTTTGATTCGTATATATAATATAAATTCATATAAATTCTTGAGTCATGCATCATCCCGTGTACAGATGATATTTACATACTATATTTATTAACCAACCTGTATTTTACTATTTTACATGCGTATGCAAAAACAAAAACGATATTTACCATATGATATGATATTTCCAATCCCCATCTCATCTCTCCCATCACCTTCTTCGTCATGCATCTGGTTTTTTTAACTTGACAATTTATTGTACAATTTGATTCCCTTTTGTATGTATAACAAGCAGATATAATCAAAAATCCAACATACGCACTTGTGAGCATTTAACTGGAAAGTTGACAAGTCGGTACTGATGCGAATCGCGAATCGCTTACATTGTTAGTGTTAATGACAAACGTGTTGACGAGAAATATGATCCGGATTTAATGTGCGTGCAGACTTTCATATTCCACATGTTTGCGGGATTCGTATTAGAGATTAGAGTGTGCAGCATCAAATGTACATATATAGTACATACTATGTACCCACTAATAATTTGACATGTTTGACGAAATGAAATTTTGGTTGAATGAATTCTATGCTCCTTTTATTATCATATATTGTCATCTACAATTCTTTGGTCTGCTTTCTTTGCATGTTATGACTTTAATTTGGAACAATAAGTCAAATATTCCATACTATGTACACGTTTTGTTTTTGTTGAGCTTCTGTAATTCTGTTTGTGCTGTGAATACTCTGAAACGATATGGTATGCAAATGCAATACCTATATATATATGATTGACATTGCGGTAAAAAAAGTTACACATGGTGTCTCATGGGATGGGTTTAGTCAAAGTTACACTTGAAAATACTTGAAATGATGGATAATTTAATCATTAAATATTTTAATGTGTTGATTGGTGGTTTCCTCTTTACATACACCACGTATGTAAAGAGGAAAAAGTATATATAAATTAATAAATGAAGATTCACATTTAAAAAAAGACAAAGAAAGAATCCATGTTACTTCCTTATATGTATTATGTATTGTATATGAATTTGGAGGAAATAAAAGGAGATGTGAATCTGCCGTATAGCCATAATTCTAATTCATAAATTCACAAGAGAAAAAAGAGAGTATAAGTAAATAATTGAAATCTCTCGTATATCTTGACTTCTGTGCAGTCACACGATAAACAAGATTCATGCAGTTTTACCAACCAACCAGCCCTTTTGTCTTTTCGAATAGAATATATAGGTACGTTTCCAAGTTGTTTGTGTGTGCGTAAAAAGTGAGTACTACTGACTACTGAGTGTATGCAAAATACTGATATTTAATGATGGCGTGATATAGTTAATAGTTAAAAACTAGTGTTTGTGTACATACCTTAGAGATGTGCTTTTTGAGTTTGGAACTTGAAATGAAAGACATATATATATATATATATTGCAAGTCAAGTATTTAGCACTGGATTGTTTACTTTTGAGCCTTCAATTCACATTATCTTCATATTCAATTTACTTACATGCCTTTTTACCCATCTACTTGTGTTTTCCTTTATCCTTTACAGACAGATTATACTCGCTCATATAGTCATGAGTCTGTAAGAATTTGAAATTTTGTATATGAGTTGTTTGCCTTTATTCATTTAATTAAATGTCACAGTCTGTGATGTCTTTATTAGTACGCACACTATTGAGAGCAGACATTCTCATCGTCAGTTCTCACCTTCACCATCTTCATCCTCATCCTCATTGTTGTCCGTATAGAGATGAGAAGAGGGAAACAAAACAAGTAGGTAGACTATTTTGCTGTTTTGTGCCACACATGAAGACTCAAGTAGAACTATTAAAAGACTTGTGTGTGTGTGTGTGTTGAGAGTTGTGAGGTTTCTTCATAATCAACTTACTTTTCCTTCGTGCACTAGATCAGACTCGAGACACGTTCACTTTCTCCAAAATATAAACTCTCTTAATGATATTGTCCTTTACCCATTTACGTATTTACAACTAAAAACAACCATTTCAATTGACTAAATTGTTTCTTTGATATAGATTCTTCCATCAATTAGCACGACTACGACTAGACTTTTTAATTTCCTTGGGACTTTTAAAATATCATCTCCGTGTCGGTACCAATAAAGATCATTGTCAATTACATTCAAGGACTTGGAAGATAATTTAAAAAGTCATCGGCAAGACTTTTCAGTCTTTTTTTAGTGATTCCACAGTTCATAACAACTTTTGAATAGCCATGAAATCCCGTTCCCAGTTTGACATATGCAAATAAAACATCATTGATTAATTTTTTGACCAATTTTAGTTAGGCTTTTCAAGTACATTGCATTTGTAATTTATGTATATATATGGATTGAATGAAAGAATATGGCGTGAAGACATTTGATGTGCTTAAGTATTTCAACAGGTTATTAACTACATTATATCCGAGAATCAAAGTAATTTTCCATTTTCCAGTGTCGGATCAATATATGGAAAAAGACAGAAAGATTCAAATCGTATACATCATTACCATTATGTACTGTTTTATTTTTATTATGACATATTTATTTACAAGATTCCACATCAATTTTCTACGACTTTTCCCTTTCCTTGGAATTCAATTCGGAGAATAAAATAAATATCGTCGTCTAACATGCTAAACCTCGTAACTATTTTTTCGGCTAAATGCAAAACTTCCTCCTCCTTCATAATAGGAAATAACGTACTAGGCTCCTCCCCCCCAAAAGTTACGAGGTTTTGTTTTTAAGTATGAATTAAAGTTACGAGGTTTTGCATTTAGCCAAAAAAAGAGTTAATAGGTTTTGCATGTTAGACGTTAGACGACGATATATGATAAAATTTATTTTCTCTCAAGGCCAATTCAGATTTCAGTTATCTCTATCCTTGTTTTTTAATTTTCATCAAAAAATAAAGTCATTATTTGCTGAATTTTATAGCAAGAGGACAACTCCAACTCTATTTTGACGAATTAACGTGTAAGTTTACACTACTTGAATAACGTCATTTAGTTTATCCACGTAGTTCCAGGTAAAAAATATTATTTAGAAACCTTTGAATCCACAAATCACATCAATCCATCACAATTCACAATAATATCAGTCATCTGTCTGTACAATAAGAAGACAGAACTTATAATTAAAAATTAAAATACAATAGAAAATGTCGACTCGAGTTTACAGTAAACTTTACAGTAAATGTAGGTATATCTATAATCTATAATATGAACTAATTAATATCTAAACGGAATGAAAATGTTTTTGGGCTGGAAATATATCTAGAAAGAAGTATTAGTTAGAAATGTATTTGTTGTGGGAACATTTCCGGAAATATTCCCAGAGTTTTCCAGTCTTTCCGTGTACAGATTCAGACTACTTCAGACTCAAATTATGAAACTTTCATCATGCAAGAGATTGTATAGGAAAATCGACAAGGATATTTCTTCCCCATTCCCATTACAAATAGTCAGATTGTAGTGATTTTTGAAACCAAAAGCCTAGTTTCAATTCATTTGACCGATCTTGGCTAAACCAAGTTGAAAAAAATCCCTGTACACGGAGCGTCCAAACCAGGGAGCGGAGCGTAACAAAAAATCTGAATGCATGGCCAGGGATTTTCTTTACATTGTTCGAAATTCAAGGTAAAACGCAGTATTCGATTTTCACATCGGATTCGGATTCCTCGAGATTATGTACACAAGAATCGGCAGAGACAAAAAACAGTTTGAAAGCAGGTAAAAAACTCCGTAAAACACCGAATTTGGGGTTTAATTCGGATTTCTTAAAGTATGACTTTGGATTCGGATTCCTCATGATTTTTTACCCCAGAATCCGTACAAACCAAAAACAGTTTGAAAGCAGGTCAAAAACTCCGAAAAACACTGAATCCGGGGTTTTCAATTCGGATTTCTTAAAGTTTGACTTTAGATTCGGATTCCTCGTGACTGTTTACCCCAGAATCGTTGAAGAACAAGAAATACTAGTAAAACAGATCAAAAACCCCGAAAAAACTCGGATAAAACGGAAACGGGCATTCCGATTATGCCCATCTCCGAACTCATCCGAATTATAAGTAATACAATGCCAATAAAAAAACCCCGTGTAAAAATATTAGTCGGTTCGAGAGTTATCATCGAATAGACGGACGGACCTGTGCCATTTCATTAAAAACAAAAGCCTGATCAGTCTGATTACAAAGCACTGAAGGAAAAGGAATGATTTAATCGTTAGTTTTTCAACTGTACTGTCGTCAGTTAAAGAAGAGACTCGCAGTATTGGTGTTGATTTTTCATTCCTCCATATAACCGTCCCCGGTTTCAGAAAATTGATAGAAAAGGGAAAATTTCAGCAAAAACAAAGATTTTTTCTATTTTAACTAACGTTGGATGTTTTTTCTATAAGAATCTGTTTGATGCTTTGAAATTTCCAAAGATGTCATCACGGAATTGAGTAACAGTCCGGAGTATTTGGAATATTTTGGCCATTTCCAGCCGATCGTCGACTCATTCTATTTCCTCGTCAGTGTAAAATCTGAATTGTCGAGAAATCCTTGAGCACAATTTGTAACATAATGTGGAAAAGAATTAAAGAAATAATTATTTTCTTGTCCAGGTCATCTTGTGCATTGGATTAGATATCCTGGAATGTGACCTCGTCAAGTATTTGAACTCAAGTTTCCTTTGAAAGTACTCATATGAGCCCTTGGAAGGGATTCAAATTGGTTTGAATCACTCAAATTGGTTTGAATCACTCAAAATAAAGTGACGGGAACAGTCCTGAAAATATCAACACTGGTCCTGACTGAAGGATTCCGAGTTTTTTTTGTTTTGTGTGCATATGAGCGTTCACAGTTTGTTTGATTGTCAAAACAAATACATTATATTCCTCTTGGGGTTTCAATACTTCTTTCAAATTTTGAAATACGGTGTCACAGAGGTCAAATCATACCAACAACTGTCAAGGAAAAGTGTGATTGAGTCCTCCACTATACACAGATAAGTGGCCATGGCTACAAATAACATGTATAGAGTGGGAGGTAAGTATCTTTTGTCTAATTTTAATATGTCCAATTTATTTCGGAAATTGATAATTAATTCATGTGTATACTTACAACAATTGTTTTGTGTACTATCTGAAGAAATTCAGTTCCAATTTAAATAGCACATACAATTTGATACAGAATTTAAATGACTTTATTCTTAATAATTTCTTGTAGAGGTTTTTTAAATCCTTTAAAATGTTATTATAATTTAAACTATTCATGTTCATTGTTGAAATTATTTAGCTGTCAATAATTCCGGTATGATTCGTAAATAATGTTTCAGATGTGAAGAACTAATTGTATGCTGCTTGATTAGCTTTTTTTGAGCATCCTTTTTTTGCAAATGAATTTTTGCGTTTAATGTTTTTTAATTTTGAATACTGTAGTGAAGTTGTTTTCAAATGGTATTATGTCTTGTTTAATAATACTTTTGAATCAAATGTTGTGATAGACAATTTCGAGAATTTTGTACTAGGCATTTTTAGAAAATAATTAGAGGTAATGAATATCTTTTCCATCAGATCATATTGTATATATGAGGAGTAATAGAAGGACTACTACTTTTGTCAATAAAATCAAAAGTATGCCTTGTACTTAACTCGAAAACCGGTAAAACTATAAGTACGTATATTTCTAATTGAAATTGATTTCTTCCTTATTTTTCAGACTATGTGTACTTTGACACAGCCTCTGGGTCACCGTATCAAGTACGACGAATTGAAGAACTCAACAAGGTATTTAACAGCAAAATCCATTTCAAAACTAAAACTCTCAACTTTGTATATATATTTTATCATAAAAGTTTTATGTATGTAAAGTTGGTTAATTTCATTTGTAATTCATTTATTTTCAGACCCCAAACGGGAATGTTGAAGCTAAAGTGATGAGTTTCTTCAGGAGACGAGACTTACCCTCATCTCTTAATTATCTCGCTGACAAACATCAAAGTAAGTTTATATTTTTTCAAGTAAAAAACCTCAGAGGATTTCTTTAAATTATTACAAATTTGAAGGTGTTTGAAATGAGGGGATATTCATATTCGCACTTCAAAAATTGGGTATATGATTTGTTTGAGTTTTTTCCCTTATGTCGTGAAGAAAACAAGGTACTCCCTATCCTTTCTACAACATAGAAATCTGAGTTAAAAAAAAAAGCTTTCAATTAGCGTTCTTTTTTATCGAATTTCGATTGACTATATTATGGTGTATGTAATTGTGATTTGTCATTTACAACTCATGGGTAATGTCGGCATGATTTGTGTGATTCGACATACCTATTTTAACAGGTTTACGTTTTGCAAATTTATTTATATAAAGCACAAATGGACTTATAGTACCAGTATCAATATAAAAATTATTTTCCTGAATGTGTTTATAGAGTCTAAACTTTAGTCGAATAAGGAAAAAAAATCATAGGACAATTTTTGTATTCCTCATCCTCATCGAGAAAGAATTAGATGCTATAGAAGGGTGGCTGTGGTTGGGCGAAGTATATATATTATATATGCAATAGAAAAAGAGTATCCATATAGTACTTATTATGTAATATTCTAAGGTATCTATGTATAAAGTAATGAGATGGGTCTCTTTCTCCTGTAAGTGTGTGTGTGTGTATTTCCTTTCCTCTCTTTGCAATTACATGAACCATGAACTTAAATAATGGGGGCATGCGGCATCTAAGAATACATACATGCATGTATATATCCATTCTCGTACACACGAGCCGTATACATGTTCGCATGGTAGGTATCTATTTAGCCATTAGCTCGTAAGAATACGACTATATATATATTTGTACATACATATGAGATGCTGTTTCGAGAGCCGCTCTGCTCCTCTCTCCTGAGTGTTTAATTTCCTTCCGCCTAGTAGACTAGTGTCCTCGTCATCTACCCAACTTTGTACATTACATACATTACATGTATACTCCTCTTGTTTTTCCTCCTCCTGCAACTTTCTTTAGCTTTTCGTAGCATCTTTTTTCCCAACTTTCATCATCATTCCCATCGCCATCAACATTACAATATCATGGGGAGAGTATATAAAGCGACAGATAGAGAGAGAGAAACACTCAGTCTGAAGAGGTGGTTTTGGGTGATCTTCGCTTGTCTAATTCTGCGTATGTGTATATTATACCTATGTATTACATACACACGGAAGGGCATGGAAAAGTATGTATTCGGTTTTTACGGGATTCCTTGTGGTATGCCATATGCTGTTTGAATACATAGGAAGTTTTTTTTCTTCTGCATGTATTTGGAGGTGCTTACTTTTTTTTGCAGAATGATGATTGTAAAAGTATATTATACGTTATTTTGCTTTTTCATCTAAGAGGTGAGATGACTATTGATCGGGTAATTCATGCTCAGACTGAGCGTAACCAAATACTAATAAGTAGATAGTTGCTTCATGTTGAGCTCTAGCTCCAGGTTGGGAAGGAAATAAAATGAAGGGAGAATCAAATCTCAAGAGTCACAAAAGAGAGTTGTTGACTTTTCCATGTGGGAAAAACAGAGTTTTTGGACGCTTCGCTGTATGTAAAAATGTAATTTTTATACACCGGAACTGTGCAAACACTATACTGAACTCTACTTACTACTTACACTCTAGAATAATATCTTCTTTCCTTTTGTTTTTCTACAAACAAGAAGAAGATTTTTTACAGAAAATGCTTGTCAGATGTAGGTGATGAGGATTCAATAAGCAATAATGTAATTAATGTACATATGAGATAACGAGGAGGATGAAATGATAAATGCTATGTTTTTAACTTACAGGTGCCTTAGAAGAAGAAACAAATGACGTGAAGAAAGATCGAGACAGTTTAAATGCAAAACAAAAGCATTTACTGAAACATCGCGAATTATTTCTGTCACGTCAAGTTGAAACTTTACCTGCTACACAAATCAGAGGAAAATGTTCCGTCACACTGTTAAATGAACAAGGTATAGATAAAATACTTGTAATTTTAGATATTTTATAAATTATTATTTCATATTCTATTGGACATGGGGTCAATGCTAACAACAGCAGCTATCAATTCTGAAGGAATTTTGTCATGTCGGATTGAAATATGTATGTTTTTTTTTGTATTCTGTTTTTGTAGAATGTCTCTTGTCATACCTGAATAAAGACGATGCATTTTTCTATTCCCTGGTCTATGACCCTCAACAAAAGACACTGTTGGCCGATCGTGGGGAGATCCGTGTTGGTCAGAGGTATCAAGCAGAAGCACCAAAGCCCAAACTGCAGGAAGGAGAATCAGATGGAAGAGTAATGGAAGAATTAGAAGATTTAGTATGGACTCCAGATCATGTCCTAACTGATAAACAAATAGATCAGTTTTTAGTTTTGTCTCGATCTGTAGGAACATTTGCTCGAGCTTTAGATTCTTCAAGTAGTGTTAAACAACCGAGCCTACACATGTCCGCTGCCGCGGCTTCCAGGGATATCACTCTTTTCCATGCAATGGACACATTACATAAATACTCGTATGATATTTCCGCTGCTGCGTCAGCTCTTGTACCTTCGTCTGGACCGTTGCTTGTGAGTTTTATATGAAAAACTTGAAAATTAAAGTTCCTATTTATATTTTAGAAATTCAGGCTGAGAAAAAAACTAATTTAAGTTCCCTTTCTATATTTACAGTGTAGAGATGAAATGGAGGAATGGTCTGCTTCAGAAGCAAATCTATTTGAAGAGGCATTAGAAAAATATGGGAAAGATTTCACAGACATTCGAGCGGATTTCTTACCGTGGAAAACTTTGACAAATATTATCGAGTACTATTATATGTGGAAGGTAAAAAAGAGTCAAATTAGAATTTTGATTTGAAAAGTATTTTTTGGATACATTGGATTTATTAATCTTTGTACATTCATGAATTTTTTTATATCTGTAGACGACGGACCGTTACGTTCAACAGAAGCGCGTCAAAGCAGCTGAGGCAGAAACTAAACTCAAACAAGTGTACATACCAAACTAGTAAGGGAGTACTTATACAATCATAACAATTTAATCCTTCTATAAATAAATGTTTTTGTCAAGCAAGTGAAAAAAATCGAATGCAAAGAATTTTTTTAATAGTCATTGGTGTTTTTTTGCACTTGTAATAGCAATAAACCAAATCCTTCAGCCCTACTAGGAATCAAAGGAATTTTAAATGGAGGAAATACGCCATCTGAGCAAATCATTCCAGGAACAACTTGTGAATCGTGCATGTGTAAGTTTATTGGATTTGAAAGATTAAATGAAACAATATTAAATGAAGCTCATTTCAGTAAACTCACATTAAATTGTATAATTTCTCAACAGCATCTGTGTCAGTACAATGGTTTGCATGGACCAGTTTATCTGGAGTACAAGCAAAACTTTGCAACCGGTAATACAAAAAGTTCCATTTAATTTTTAATCCGCTTATCAAATTTTAGAATAAACAATTAATACAGTTGGTGAATTTCTTGGCGTATGAGTGAGGAGTCTTGACTGTAGTCAAGTAAAATACCAATTGACAATATTAGTAAAATTTTGGAACAAAATTTTATTTTAGATGTCAAGATTACTGGAGAAAGTACGGCGGACTGAAAACTGTCAACAAATTACGTATGTTGTATTTTGTTTTTGTTTAGTTTGCTTTACCTAAGACAATTGAAATGACGTGATCGATTATCTGTCTGTAAGTACAAACGCTGTAAAATAAAGTGTAAATTTTCATTCTGGTATAACCTTAGACGATTTCCTTAAACCTGTCGATGGTGAAATTGAAATGATGAAGAAACCAACACCTGGACCACCTTTAGAAGATGGGGAATTGTTAGGTAACATTTTTCATCAGTATGTGCTGTGACTTTTGCTATAGTATAGTAAATAAATATTCCTAGTTTTGTAATTCAATTTTATAACTTTTCTCACAGGGCGAAATCCAGGCCTACTTCAGCAAAGATTGCATCGATGTGCAGTTGCTGGATGTAATAAGGTAATAAGGACGGAGTATTCTTTCTGAGGAATACGTTTTATTTCCATGTTGGAATGAAACCGTGAAAAATTAATGGAAATTGCAATGAAATACTTGAATTTTATTTGCTTTTGTTTTTAGGATTTTAAAATGAAGAATCAATTGGCAAGGCATTACGCAGCATCACATGGTTTTTCTTTGAGCTCCGGCTCTCCCCGTCCTGTCATGAAAACGAGAACTGCTTTTTACCTGCACACGACCGTGAGTCAAGTTTTAATATATTCATATATCATATGCAAACTCTCAGAAGTAGTTCCCAATATTTAATTTTAATTATTCCTCCCCTGTAGCCAATGACAAGGGTAGCTCGCCGTGCTTGCAGTGATATTTTGAAAGTTCGGCATGCTACGAGGTCGCCCTTCTGGCCAGTCAATGTTGTTGGTGTCAAACAAGAATGTAAGTGCATTTTATTTTCTTTACATTCTTATTGTGTAGCGTATGAATACACTTAGGTACCTATATTTCATATTTTAAAGACGTATACTGAATTAAATTGTGAACAATTTTATAATTTTCTAGGTCAGCAACGAGTTGTAGGGAAATCTCCGGAGGAGCTCAAAAGTTTAGTAACTGGAAGAAATAAAAGATTACCAAATGCAAGAGTATCTGAAATAGCATATAAAGTGGGTCAGATCAAGTCACCAGATCGTATCACTCCAGAATGGTTAATCCTAACAGAAAAATCCAAGATGCCAGTTCCTGACGTCGTTGCATTCCCTAAGCCACCAAAAGCAAAAGGTATGGAATCGCACTTGCATATGAAAAACAATAACTTTTTCTTGACAATTTGGCATAATCCCTTATTTTTGAAATGATTTTTCAGATGGATCACTAATATATGATCGTATTCCGGACGCCGTCCAGGCTGTTAATAATGTTTCACCAAGTTTATTAAAGCGGAGAGGTTTTGATGAAGTTCAAAAATCTGATGGGGAAACAGGTAGAAATAAACAGTACTTGAAAATTATGTTTTAATGAAAATAAAAATACTGAGATAATTAACATTCAAAATATTTTAGGGCCACCAGCACCTAAACGTACCGCTTGGGAAGGCTCTACTCCTACAGCACCAAAATTATCTAGCCCACGTGGAGCATCATCTCCTTCTTTGCCGTTGACGGCACAACCTTCTTCTACAACAATTAATGCTATAAATGCTCTCAACCACATAGCGAACGGAACCAAAACAAAGATTACCAGAGTTGGATCTCGAAAGTTTGGAGAAGTTAGGAAGCAAATTATATCATGGAGCGATGCTCCAGAAGATCTGTTCTTTACTAGTACAGAAGGCTCCAAAAAATTACGGAGGTCATTAACAAGTAATCAGATGAGGTCCCTAGCTAGAAGTCCATGTAAAAAAGTAATAAATAAAGGGATAAGTGACGGTCCGACTCCTCCCATCACTACTCCAACAACAAACTCATCAGCATCAACAACAATAACCACCACGACTACAAATGTTTCTCCAGCTATCGACGTTCCTCCTCCAGCAATTCCCATAACTGTAGCCGACAGACTTTAATGTAATCAAGAAAACTATATTACTAGAAATTTTAATATGTACTAGTTATTATGAACTCCATATTTACATACAAAAAGAAAAAATATATATAATTTAACTCATGTTAGGTTTTTGGTATTACATATACTTTACATAAAAGGATTTAAGATAATTTAAAAATTGGTTATAATATATCATATCATGGATCCATCTATTTTATTGAGATATCATACAGGTTCTGACTTTTTCTCACGTCTATATTTAAAAATTTAGCAATAATTTATTTAAATAAGTAGATATTGACTATTAAAAAAAACGATTTTACAAAAACGAATGCTCAGCTTTAATGTGTGCACTATTTTTCATATTAAATCCTTGACTTCGGTCCAGGCAGATAAATTCACGATTGCACAGTGTGTTAAAGGGGGTCCCTCAGCGGTCATAAATCGAAGCATTTGTTATAACTGCCCATAAACACGGTT
>JAIUND010000726.1:0-55345 GCA_034699125.1 Gisinianus flammeolus
GCCGAATTCACCCCACACATAAATTGAACACCTGCTCAGTCATGTTTAATAATATTAAAATATTTTCAATACTCATCTAATGCCAAATGGTTGCGTCATTTGTGTTTCAAGTTTCATCAAAACATTTTAACAGAGAAAAAGAAATGTGCATGTCTAAAGTTGAAAATTCGGTCAAAGTGGCCGAATTCACCCCAGTCCACGGTACATAAAACTATACAACAGAAAACACTCATGAAATTTCTCGTTCCGCATTTGTGATTAAAATATATATAAACACATATAAAGACTGCCTGAAGTCTCGAGTTAATTTTGAAAATAAGACACGGCGGATATTATATTATATATTATATGTTGTCGAGACTTGTCGTATCTATCAGACGTGATCAACTGACAACGGGTGAGCTTTGAGCGTTTGAGCACCGGATAGCTGATGTTTATATTTGTATATTTAGTTACCGACTCAAATCATTTTCATTCTTATTTAGATTTAGCTTCAACGCAACTTGAAATCGTTTGACAAAGGCGTTCAAAAGTCAAAACTTCATTTTATTTTATTTTATTTTTGCAAGGCGTATGTTTTCCATAAATTTTGCAGCTCAACATATGGCAAGCACAAAAAAGATGAACCATGCACATAAAAAACAACGTCGGGAGTATTTTATGAGGTCTGATGTTCATGGAAATGATATTGTAATTGTATGCTCATTTTTACCTCTCCTAAACAAGTCCACATGATATCGCATATAATATCAGACCCAAAAAAGAATAAATGTCTAACTGCATTTCATTTATTCTGGATTTCTGAATGAAAATTGAAAAAATGAGCGTGAAAGAAATTACAATCTTGTTTTTTACATTTACATGATCAAGGACTTTTTTTATACGAGTTAAAATATGTCATTTATTTCATGTAAATGGGCTCAACATTTTCTTTGTTGTTCATTCTTTTGACTGTGTGTACTGTAATTCAATGGTCGTATGCAATTTCAATTTCCTTATAATTGTAACGGAAGACTTTAGTAATAAAATAATTAAACTGTGGGGTTAAATTATGAATGAATGCGAACCAGAACCAGAACCACAGAAAAACTAACCACAAATACATAGAAATTTTCTAGGGAACTTCCCTAGAAAGTTTTAACTGTTTGTATAGAGTCTGAGCTTGTAAATAATCGTCTGGAGTTGTTTGGGCTTTGGTGATGAGGAAATTTCCAGGAAATTCTTTAAAATCTGTACAGTGTACACATTTTGTTCATTGAGCGTTGAACGTATTTAATTATGATCCCTCTTCAGTCCACAGTCTACACTCTACATATACGCACTTGCCATTGTATTGTGACGACGACATTGAGTTTGTGCTTGGGAACAAATTGAGAAGCTTTGGGAAATCTCTTGACAATCCTCCAATGAAAGCAAAGATGAGGAATTCTTTATGTACACGTTCTCAAGACTTAAGTCCACAGATGCTCAAGTTTCCATACGCTCCACAGTCACAAGCAAAGTCAAAAACTCTCATGGGAAGTCAATTTGAGTACAAGTAAATACCCGAATTGTTGCTTCTTCTCGTTTCATCGACAATGTAGACAATGCTCGAGCTAAAGTAAAATTCTTATTGTTCATCAGTTTCGTTGTCATTCTCATAGAAAAACTGGCCAGATTTCCCTTGTACAGTAATCCTTAAAATCCCTGGAAAAACCCGGAATTCAAAATTGTTTTTCTGAGTAAAGTACAGTAACCAAAAAATGATGACGACGTCTGCAAAGAAATCATACTCACAAACTTTATTTTAAACCTAATTAAAAAAAAACGAAGAGGAAAGGAAAGTTTCAAGTTTCATTTGACTCGTGATCGAGTTAAAAAGGAATAAAATACAATTATAATGAGAAAACTCCAAGAAAACTTTTGCGTATTACATAAAATACATATAAAATGAAATCCTAATGAATAAACCGACATTTTTGCCGTTTCAGCTCGTCCTAGTGAAAAAAATAACGTTTTTTCTCGGAAGGCTAAAAAAAACGTGGGGATAAATGAAAATACTCTCCACAGTTATTTTACGGAGAAACTGACTTCAAAATTCCAAATTTCGAGTTTCCTCTTCAAAGTTTGTTATCATCATCATTAATTAAATGCAAACTCACATATATGTTCACATTTTTTCTGTCTCTCACATATATCTGTATATAGCCGTTGAAAATTTCTTGAACAATCAAAGTGACGAATACAAATGTGTACATTTCACAAATGTAAATGTAAATTCAATGAGGGAAAAAAGAATGAAACAAAACAAAGACATCTGAGAAGAAAACTCATTGTCCAGTTTTCCTATTTGCATTATCATAGAATGATAGTGCAATAACACTTAAAAACATAATGGATTTCATATCAAAATAATTATATGCTATTTGAACCACCAATAAATAATAAAAGTACCCGTCTTTTACATCTTAACTCATCGTTAGAACTTAGTATTTACAGTGTGGAATCTCTGGGCAGATTCTTTCCAAGGTATATAATAAAACCGGTTTGCACACAGGAAAACTTGCCAGTTGTCAGTCGGTATAAGAAAAATAAGAAAAATATGCAAATCATTAAACTAAAGTTTGTAAAACGCGCATTGACTTGGACTTGTCCAGAATTTGTTGAAATGTCTGTACATTTTGCAAAAATTTACTAAGCGAAAATGGTTACACAAATTGACTATTTCCTTTTTATTCGAAATTGATTTAAAAAAAAGTAATCGTCCGTAATTTTTCATTTGTCATCTTTGAAACCCTTGAAAAAACAAAATGTGCGGTCCAATCAAATATACAAACTTTCTTTTTTCATGTATTTTTTCCCCAAGATTTCTTATTTGGAATTGTTTGAAATTCTGCATTTATGATGATGTAAAACGTGTGTGTAACTATTCCAATGTATACTATGCCATTATATGTGACAATCAAAAACAAATGGAAGTCCAAGGGCACTCTAAAGGAAGCCAAGCCAAGCTCCCAACTACTCGCCGGTACAGTTGTGAATTATCCATTTACATATATATTTGTAGAACTTTTGGACGATGAACGAGAGAGACGAAAGAGATACACAGAAGAAACAAAATCCATATGTATTTACAATCAGATAAAAATGAGTTACGTCAATTTGGGTCAATTAGATGACCAATTAAATCCAGTCACTTGACTTATAGAGATATATGATCATGAAATTTCATTTTATTCTGTTCCGCCTTGTAAAAGCATATCAATATCAACACATACACATTTATAAAGTACATATACACTGTGCATCCTGATACAAATTACAAGGCAATAGAGAATGAGAATGAGCAGATAGAAAAAGAGAGAGAGAAAGCCGTAGTGTGTGACTGCAAATTTAACATTTTATTGCAACTGTTTCAGTTTCAGTTTTAGTGTGTGGCTTTTGAATGGAGTTTATAAACAACTCCATGAATGATTGCACACGATGAGATGCGATGAGAGGAGAAACTTTTACATATATGAAAAACGTTACTGCGGCCTCAGTATGTGCTCAATCGAGTTACTTCACTTAATAAAATTATGATGAATTTGATTATGTTCATTACTGTTTTTGGTGTGGAATTTTCGCATTAGATTTCAATTTAAATTTTTGATAATGGTTACATAAATGTACACATAAATATCTTATGATTCGAAATCAGTAGACGGGAAATTAATCGTAGCTTTTATTGAAGATTTTATGTATTGGAGCATAATCATGCATGATCAATCTAAATGTACACACAAAATTCGACGAAAGAAACAAAAATGACAAATTTCAATGTCCTTCATTTTGTTTCATAATTCAAGTGCCAGTGCCTGTAACTTCATTATTCTTTTGAATCCGAAAAAATTATGTATAAGAACAAGAAGAAGACACATAGTGAGAGAAGAAATTCAGTAGCTTTCGGAAATCGGAGATGCAGACAAAATATCTTACTGTGCAAAGCTCACTATTAAATTCATGATGGTGATGATGATGAGGATGTCAATCTTCAAAATATCAAGATTTTTTCACAACCCAGAACTCTAAAGCGAGTGAAATTACAAACAACTCATGATCCGCATCCGTTTCAATTGACATGTTTAAAGTCAAAGCATCTCATCTCTATGTAATTTCATCTTTGAACATTTTAAATCTCATATTTCATCAATGCGACAGCAACAGCAACGTCAGCAACGTCAGCAACGTCATAGCAACCCAGCGAGAGCGAGAGCAAAAGATCACATTGACGATTTGACGACAGAAAAGAAAATTGACAAGTTTTTGCACAAACTCTTTGACATTTCATCAAACAATGAAAAAAAAAAATGAAAACTCCAAAAGAAAAGAAAAATACGCAAAATGTGGGACTATAAAAATGAAAAGATTTTTCAAGGCGTGTATAGATTTTTGTTCATTTTTGTGAACGTTTCCGCTCAAGTAAAATAATTTAAATAATTTGAATGTAACGACTCTCTGTGGATTTGGTTTTCTGATAACCTTTGACAAGCCAAAAGCCAATGGGCCATGTGTCTAAGAATTCCAAATAAATATATATGGATCTGTTTCAGTTTTCAGTAGAACTCGTCGTTGAAATATTGAAAAGCCCCTTTTATTTCCTCACATGTACAATTATGAATTATAATAAATAATACAGTTTAATTTTGTAATTTTGTACCTTGTGGATATTTCAAATTGCACTGTAATTTTTTTTATTCCTTTTGAGAGAGAGGAAAATACAGGGAAACGAGAGTCGATAGAGAGAGATGAGGAATGAGATATGACAATTCAAACCATATTTCACTCGACTCTGAGCAATTTGTCAAATGCAAATTCGATTCAGTTTCAAGTTTCAACTCTCAACTCTCAACAGCTTCAATTTTTATTACAAAATTGCGTGTGCGTAAAAAAATGACTGTGAGTTTAATCTTGGAAATGTCGGGTAAAGTCTCACGTAAAAAAAAAAATCAAAAACCTAAATAAATACAGAATCAGAATACAAAATAAATATAAAAGTGATAAAACACTGCCGTTTTCTTGTTCATTTCCCCTGATCGTCTCGCTTTTTTTGATGAAGATGAATGCAAATAAGGGCAAACGATGAATAAGAAAATTCAATACCCGAGAGCAAAAAAAAAACCTCCCAAAACACTGAAACGCTGAGAGAGTAATGCAATCCAAAAAAAAGGGCAAACTCCAAACTCCAGGAAAAATCATCTTGATGAAATCAATTTCATCGTGAATTTTATAGGTATACATAAGTACAACATTTTTTTCTTTCTCCTTTTCCATTCAGAAATCGTTCAAGCAAGGACCTGTATGATCTATATAAACGATGAATTGTCTACATATTCTACATAGTTATAGTTAGGTAACTGTATAGAGAATAAATTATGGGGAAAAATGTGGAGTTGTAATTTGTAAATTGTAAATTGTATACATGGCCCAGTTTCAATAGATTTAGCATTATTATTATTATTATTATTATTACCAAGTCATAGGTTCCTTATTCAGCACCCCCACATTTTCATTTTCTTCTTCTTCTTCTTCTTCTTCATAAACATGAATACACAAAGAACAAGAAGACATAAGGAAATGATTGTACCCCGTTATTATTATTATGGGCTGAATATATATCCATAATGTAATTATATTGTGCAAACTGCAGAAACATCAAAAGCCCAACTATCTGTAAATTCAAATTTCAATAATGGAGAAGGAATATATAATGGAAAATAAACGACATTTTTGGCGTGTGGGCTTTGCCTGTAAATAGCAAAACATGAAACAAAAGACTAAAGAACTAAAGAGACCAACGCGTAAAATCCATAAACTTCATATTGAATTTTTCTCCAAATAAAACTTGACTATAATGGTGCACGAGACGAAGAAAACGAAGGACAAAAGAGGAGACGAAAGACGACGACGTTAGTTTTGTGTCAACTTTTAAGATGAAGTAGAAAAAGAGCTGACGATCGGATGATGCATGAGAGTTCGAGTGTGCTTTTGTAGCTGTGGATAATTTAATTTGCTATCGGATATAGGAAAAACAAAATTAGTCAAATTGTCCTCGATTAAAATCACTGGTTTGGTTTGGTTATGTTAGTTTAATACTCTTTTACTTTTACTCGGAATCGGAATGGAAAATTTAAAAATAATAATACATATCGCGCAAGTGAAAGGAAAATGGACCGGAAAATTTAGATGTATCATATGGGGAATGAGAATGAGAAGACGACGAAGACCTCTGCTGTGTGTTCTGGTTCTGGTTTTTGGTTTCTGAGTCTCGACTATTAAATGAAAAACTATATGGGAAATATGTGAAGGTAAAAGAGAGATGATGATATTTGTATTCGTATATACGTGTGAATGTGAATTGTGAATGTGGACTGCTGTGGTTTTTTTTTGATGTGAGGAGAGAAACTCAAAACCGAAATTGGGAAGCATGAAATAAGTGCTAACCTCAAAAGTCAAACAAGTTATTCATTTATTTCTGTACAACTGTACTTGTACTTACACAGTACAAGTCGACATCATTATTCACACTCGACTCGTTCTCCTGAAACTCCTGATGCTTCAACAAGTAAAACCAACAAATGTTAGGGAAATCATTGAAATCAACGAGATCATTTATAAAAGACGGATATAAACACACGCAACAGAACAGAACAGAACAGACATTCAAACATCCACCTTTCATTTGTATCTGTATTTCTAGATTTCACTCGTATAATTTTTTCCATTTCCCATGATAATTCATTTGAAATTCGAAATTTGAAATGTGAAATTTACAATTTGTACAAGTCCCAATTTCCTCTCTTCCCCTTTTACAAATTCTAATTGGAATATGTGTGAAATCTCTCTGTTCTCTCTTCATTTGTCTCTCTGTCTATTTGACTATACCGAATTCCGAATTTCGGATTTTGAATTTTTTGAATCCGACATATCAGGCTCCACATTTAAATCATCTGAACCTCGAAAACTAACGAAATATATCTGTACATATGCTGTGTGTGTGTATTTTTCAGATTGTCAGTACTCATTTTTATATGGTATGTACATAGAAATTGTTAGATAATATGCAGTCGGGGGAATCTCAGTACACAAAAATATCAGGAAAATGAATATCTTGTCATCTCAATGTGCTCTCTCCTGTCAAACAAACCCCAAAATATTTAGTGTACTTTATGAGCTTGTCTTTTATGACGGATCACCCCTCATTTCCCTCCACTTCAAAACACACAACTCACATGTACACAACTTTGATCCTTTTTTTTTACTCGCACACAGGTTCACCGCGGAATAATCCCAATATTTTTTTAAGGTTGGGATTTCGAAAATTGAAATCACGAGCCGTGAAATTCGAAATGTGGTCATCAAATCAAAATCAATATGCTAGAATTATTCTACTGATAGTAGAATATATTGGAATAAAATAATTGAAATTAGTTTTATTGGTTTG
The DNA here is from genome assembly GCA_034699125.1 of Gisinianus flammeolus. Classification (NCBI taxonomy): domain Eukaryota; kingdom Metazoa; phylum Arthropoda; class Collembola; order Symphypleona; family Katiannidae; genus Gisinianus; species Gisinianus flammeolus. Next base: position 7,463 of record JAIUND010000726.1, read on the forward strand.
AAAGAAGAAAGGAAGGATTCAAATTTTCCAGGATCCATCAACAAACCCATAATTACATGTCAAGGATAGAGAATGTTTAGATTTGTTGAACAAGGTTGAAGATTGAAGATTGAAAATTGAAGATTGCACTTCTTCCAGTACGTAAAGAAGATAAAATTGGATCGTTTTTTTTTACGATGAGTATATACAAGGCAACCACATGATGGACAAACGACGATAAGTAAGTATGAAAGTGTGCACGCACACGCACACTCACACACTGCACATTTGTATTTGTCCCTTTATATTTACATTGCACGTTTTTTGTTTCGTATGTAAATTTTGTATTTGTATCTGTATCTGTAAATTGGGAAGAAAAAATGTGGGTGAAAAAAAAAAAAACATCCGAGTGGGGTTCAAGTTTCTCCAATTACTCTCTTTCTTTCTCTCTTTCTTTTTCTCTATAGTCTCAAGATGATCTACTGGAACGTTCTGGCTCTGCCTTCTCAGTCTCACTAACTCTTTTTACTCTTTGACTGTGAGACACAACAAGATTTATGTATTTAGAAAAATACATGTGAGTAACCAACAACCAACCACAGAGTCCGCAAAACAAATTTACTGCTTGTGCCCCATTCTCTTTTAATCTTCCATTAAAAAACATGATATTTTATCGTCCCTCGAAAAAAAAACAAAATGCGAATGAATGGTAAACGATACGATTAAATTGCCAGACATAGAACAAAACAAAACACTATAGGAAAAAACTGATTTGACACATTTCAATGCGCACTCAAAGAGTCAGAGTCCGAGTTAGCGCCAGCATTGATATAAAATATAGCTATTAGTGGCAAAAAAAAAACAAAACCGCAGCCACAATAATAATTCTCATCATCACAATCCGTAGAAATATAGAAAAAATGGGTGGAAATCCGTGTAGTAAGTAGTTTTCAGTTTGTTGGGAGTAAAAGTCAAAAGTAAAGGGAAGAGTTGAAAAAAACAAATCCCTGAGCAATCTAATCAAATTACAAAGAAAGGCTTGGGAAATGAATGAAAGTATATTAGATAAATGTCCATCAAAGTCAATATTATTTACATTAAATTCATTTACCGTTCAAATATTGACAGACTATATTTTGGCTCCAGTGAAAAAAAGTCGGAATTTACTAAAGATTTTCACTCAAACTCACAAATTCACAATCTCTCGATTTTGTATACTTCTCAAAACGGGTTTCCTTCTGTGTTTCTGAGTACGAAAATTGATAAAAATTTTGATCGTGAATTTCGGGAAGACAACAGCAGCAGCAGCACTTTTCACTAGTTAGTTTACATCAAGAAAATAAATTCTCAAAATCCGTTTTCCTCCCATAATTTGACGTTAGTAAATATTATACAATTCCGTGGGTACTCGTAACGTTGTTTTATTTTTTTAACATTTACAGTGCTTTTTTTTGTTGAGATTTTTGGAGAGGTTACAGTTAAATGTTAAATGTTGTTAGAGTCTTCTTTCGGATTCGGATATGGGGCACACACAATGCTTATGCTTCAGAGCATAGGTTTATAGTAGAACTGAATGTATGAACATGAAGGAACTTCCCTTGAAGATAAAAGGAGTTAAGGACGACAGGCAGGGAGGACACGGGTAATCCGTAACAAGTCGACATGGAAAGGGAATGAATTGCACTTGAAATCTTGAAATATGCACAGTATAGTCGTGTGTGTGTGTGTTAGAGAGAGGAAGGGAATCTAAATCTAATCACAAGGATGAAAATGAAGATGAAAACGAAGACGAAGACGAACAAGTCTCAAAAGACTCAAGATGCGAACAAGATGGGGATGGGGAATGAGAGAAAAAAGTAGAATCAAGAAGATGTTGAATGTGTTCATAGTAAAAACTGTCTGTCTACTTCCTCTGTCACTGTCTCTGTCTCTCTATCGTCTACAGTTCTACCGTTCTACCGTAACAGTAACAGTAACAGGATTTTCTGCGGGGAAAAGGAAAAGCCTCTGTTGATGTTGATATCTCAATAGCCGAGAAAAGAAGACTGAGATTTCACTCTGTCTCTGTATGAGCATTAGCATTAGCATTAGCATTAGCCTTTCAAGCTATACCGAATCTCAAATCTGAAATCTTGAATCCTACTTGAATTCTGATTTCTACCTACATGTAACGATGAGTTCAAGAGTGAAGTTTTCCAGCCTTTTATCCCCTTTCCCCTCTTTTGCTTTTTTTTTGCTTTTTGCTTTATTTCCCTGTTCTTTCATGTGTGTGTGTGTGTGTTCCGTTCCTTCCATGTTCATCTTCATGTTCCACATATTATCGTTTATCTTTTTACTTTTATACTCTTGGCAGTACAATTGCATAGCTTACACGAAAATGCCGATATGAATGAAAGAATGAGAGAGAGAGAGACGCATCTTCATCTTCACATCGTACATGTAAAGTGTATACAGATATCTGTAGAGAAAAGAAAAAGATACAGTAGACAAGTTTAACCATTAGAATCCCCCACTGTCTTCAGTCTTCAGTACACTTCTCGTCAGACTTTAGCTATATATTCTGTACACAGACACACACACAGGAGGGAAATACAATACAATACGGATGACGTCTGATTACTCTACTCTTTGTACGTACACACACACACACACATATTCAAAGATAATTGTAAACAAACTGCAGACCTAACGTAACGTGTATACAGATAAAAAATACCCATGCAGATATCTCTGCACACAATACAAAGTACAACGGATTTGTACATGAATACGGAAAAATTCATTGGCATAATAATAATAATAATAATTATTATTATTATTATTTCTATGTGTCTTGAATGTAGATACCCAAAACCGGGAAATTTACAAGGGCTCACAGAAATTTCACTGAAGTTTTGTTTCTGTATATAGCACAGGGAATCAAAATCAAGTTGAGTTTGTGGGAAAAATAATCCTCGGATTTTCCGGGAAAGTTCATAATAAAAATAAATCAGGCAATCGTATTGGTATTATTATTATTATTATTACGACTACACATGGATATTTGGATTTGGAATCATTCCTATGAAATGGTCAGAGCTTACCGTTTCCTATATATCTGTATAAGGCTGCATTTGAATTTGAATTTGACAGGCAGAAAAGATTAGTAATTTTAGTAGTCATTATCATGGGCATTGTAGAATTTAGTTTATATAGACACGAGCAAAGTTTAGTGGCAGTTCAACTTCAATTGGTTTCCTGTTGTTGTTGATTTTGAACATTCAATGTTCTTGTGTGTGTATTGGAAAATTCAGAGCTTTATTTCCTTTACAGCTGCTGATTTAGCATTTGTTTAGACTTAAATAAATCCCAAACATGCACATAACCGATTTTTGAATATTCTGGGTAACTAATAACTTACGACAAGGCAATTTGAAAAAAAAAAACGGAAAAGCTTGTTTAATGATGATGAAGATGAAGATGATGATACATCGTGTGATTTTAGTTTTTACGATATAATTAACAACAAGTCGAGATGGCTGAGCAAGTTTTTTTTTTTTAATTTCGTGTGGTGGAAAGTTTGTGATTTGATTTGAGTGGAATTGAAATAAAAATCCACGTTAAAGGAAAAAGAGGGAAACGACGCGACGGCCCACACACGTTACACGTCCACGTTCACATTCAGACTTGAGACTACAAACTACAATCATTTGGATTAGACAAGGATATAAACAATTTGAAATTGTTCATTCCCTCGTCAAATTGCACATTGAAATGACTATTACGATTACTACGATTGCTGCTATATGGAATTGCCATTTAATTCCATTACACCAACACACTTTCCTTCTTCTTCTTCCCCATCAATATCAGCATCACACTCAGACTCTCATTCTCCGAATACATAATAATACTAATACTAATACATAATGGTTCTCAGTACACAGAACTACAGAGCAGACCCTTCATCTCAATCTCAATTCCCCAAAGTTACAACTTTAAACAGAGAATTTGCGTGTGCGAGTGTCAAATACTAAATACAAATAGACAAATAGACAAATACACGCTCGCTCTCCACGCACAATCAATTGACTCGAGGCTTTTTATTGCAATAGCAATAGGCAATAGCCAATCTGTACTCAGTTTGATCGCTATCGTAAGTTTTCCCCTCAATTTTTTTCTCCCATTCTCTCATACACATTTGGAAACGTAAACGTAAACGTGTCAAATGCCTTCTTTTTTTTTTTTTACTTCTCATCTCCAACCACAGAAATAAAAAAATTAATAAAAAAAAACAAATTAAATGTTCAAGGTTCACCAAACGACGAACGACAAACGACAAACGACAATCTTTTGAGATTCAACAAGGATTTTTTTTAGGAGCACAAATATCTGCAAATTGTGTCAATATACAAAGATACAAAGAAAATAAACTCAATCCTGGATGTTTTTTGCTCAATTCTCAAACGACAAAATATTCAAGATTCCCAGAAGAAAAGACAATTTTCAATCTGAAATCCCAAAAATTCCTCTAAAAAAAAAGTACTCAGGGGAAAGTGGTAAAGTGAGGGCCTAACAATAAGCCAAAGTGTTTTTTTTATTCTCCAACTCCCAAAGCGATACAAAAAAAAAACAGAGTATATAGGAATATTCTTGTTCGTATATCTTACATATGCTAAATAGGAAATGCACACATATGTAGCAAAAAATCCCATAGTAAATCCACTTGTGCGTATTTACTGTTTGTATTTGTGTTTGTATTTGTGTACAGTGACAAGATGGAGAGGACAAGAGAGAGAAGGACGACGAGGACGACGACGACGACGGTGCATGGAGTGTCAGATAATTGACGATGATGGCACTGACATTTTCTTGTCAGTTATTCAAATTGCAATTTGAAATATTGAGGTCAAAGCTTTGACTTGGGCTTCTCGCTCCCCGATTCCAACGAGCAACTCAGCCAAAAATTCAATTCAAATGATATGAAAAAGCTGTCTCTCTTTCTCTCTCACACATACACACACACACACACAGATAAAAAGAAAGCAAATATTGTAGAAAAATTACAATATTTCTGTATAAACATGAAGATTGAACAAGAGCAGAGTGATATAAACAAACAGAGTAGGGTGCAAAAAAGAGTAAACATTCATTCTAATTTCTAAGCTGAATCTACTCAGGATTCCTTCGTCAGAGGAAGTCAAGTCAGGATTCATATTTGTACATATAATTTAGAAACAAACGGATGGTTAAAAATATGGTATGTACAGAACAGATGAAATAAGTCTGAATTACAAATACAACAACTGTGTGTAAGGTATAGCATGGTTTTTCGTTAGTTTGTAAGTGCCCATGCCAATGTAATCGTAATCGTGTAATGTGTACGAAAGTACGAATACGAATATTGAGATGCTCCATACGATGAGTGTGAGCTTTGAGATGAAATCCTCTGAGCTGAGAGATGTGAGACACTGAAACGGAAAGTGAAATAAACGAAGCATCTAATCTTTTTGAACAAGAACAGATTATTATGGCTCTTTCCTCAGTCTTCTGTCTTCTGTGAAACTCATTCTCATTTGAATACATTACATTACATTACATTTCGGCTTCTTCGGTATTTGGCATTCCTCGAATATCCATTATCTGTTTATTCCTTGTTGAATTCCCAAACTCCTCCCAAACTCCCACATTCACAAATTCACAATTTCACAGCTACGAATACCACCGGTGACCAAACCAAAACTAAAAACAAAGTGACTCAATTCCTCAATTTCTCATTTCCTATATGTATTTCCATTTTTTCGAATCCGAATTTCCATTCCTCATTAAATGAAATTAAAAGTGAAAATGAAGCAGCTCAAGCTTGAGACGAAAAAGAAAAAGAAAAAGAAAAATCCTCTTGAATGTACATACGATAAGTATGTACATGTTTCAAAATGGTAAATTCGCTAGAATATCGTATTTTTGAGCCCCAACTTGTATATGTTGACAAAAGGAAAGTTTTTGGTAGAAATGAGCGTTTTTTCCCCAATCTCTCCTCGCTGGATTTTTGAACGTTTGCAGTGAGGATTAAAATGACATTAGAAATGAGTCATGAGGTTCACAATTTAAAATGGTGACAAGTTGTCCGTGTGATGTCAAGAGTTACGAGAACAATTGCAATTGCAAATTCAGAGGCAGAGAGAGAGAGACAAACGTCTCTGTAACAAAGAGAAAAATAAATTGAGAGATCTGAGAGAGACTACAAAAGAAAATTCCTAATTGATAATTAAACTTAATTTGTTTGGTTTACACACAATCCGCCAATCCACACACATTACATTACGAGATTGGAGTGATTGTGATTGTGAGTGTGATTGTGATTACACTTGATATGAGGTTTGAGTTTGAGCTCAAGTCGTCTACGTCTACAAAACAACACACACAGGCCACAATCTGAATTCAGAGTCAGACGTATAGACAAACAAACACATACGATGAAATACATAAGATAATACATCATGGCAAATTGCACTCATTATAATAATAATAACAAATATTGTGTAATTGAAAATCTGTAGGAGCAACAGCTGGACGTTTTATCCTTTATTGTGAATTTGTTACCATTTTATGTTTCCTTTGCTTTTCATCTTTTTTTTACCCTATATTTTTTTTCTCATTTGTATGTTTTTCTGTGTATGTGAACGAAGAACGTTTCTGACTATTTACACATACAAAAAAGAAAAAAGAAAATTGAATTCCGTGATTACAAATGTAAAGAATTGAGAATTTTACCAACCTGAACATTTGTTTAATGAGATCCTTTTCCCTCGTTTTATACAATAATTCTACTTCCATACAATTAGACAACCATCCACAATCCACAAATTCTACAATCTACAATCTGTATCTCAATAAGCGTAACAGGATCTTTTACTGGACTTGTTTTTCCATTTTCAATTTCCATCTCAGCCCTTCCAAAACGATTCTTGAATTGAAATTGAAATTGACTGGAAATTTTGAATGCAACTGATTGTAAACACTTGAAAGCCGAATTGTTTCATTTATATTTCATAATGTCCCTACAATTAAATTTAAAACAAAAACAACATGTTTAGATGGATAAATTATACAAAGGAAGCGTGAGTGTGAGGAGCGTCAGTTTACACAATTGGGATGAATTGTGACAGAGATTTATGCTGAATCCATTGACACACGAGATGACAGATCAAAGTCCATGAAAGTCCATCCATTTATACACATATGTACATCTTATGTATTTATTTATTTACAAGGAAAACCCACTATATGAATATGTACATATAAATATTATAACTATGCTCGATAAATGTTAAAGTCACAGTGACTTTGACATTGAATTACTCGAGTATCATTATAATTGGCAATTCGGCATTGAGAATTTAGAATTGAGAACTGAGAATTTTATGTCAGATGAAGTGGACTCGCCAAATATCTAGAAACGATATCCAAAGGATTCACCACAAACAATATTTAATACATCTGTATATAACAACACTGGAAAAAATTCAAAATGATTCCAATGAGCGACTCTTTACTTTTATTATTATTATTATTATTGTTATCATTTTTGTCCGCGTTCGTTAAAAAAGCTCATACCTCTTTTCTGAATTGCAAATTAAAATCTTTGTCTTTATCCTTATCTTTATTATGCATTTCCAGCAGTTTGATGTTAAATTAAAATGTATACTTTCCCTTCATATTTAAAAATGGGACATTTTGACACTTTTCTATCCGTACGTGAAAAAGAATCCGTTCAAGTTTTTTGAAGGAAAATGTGTGTATGTGTGTGCAAAGGTTGGATTTGAAAAATGAAGGAGTGCGGTTCGTGTTTGACCTCATCTTCATCTCGACGACAATCTGACTCTGACTCTGACGAGGAAAGAGGAAAAGTGAATGAATGAATGAGAGTCTAATTTAATATTAATGGATGTAGGAAGGAGATTCAATTTCCTCGACAATAACTACGAGACAACGAAGGATAATTTAGCAAGCGAGGAAAAGATTGCTCGTCCCCTGAGAGAACTGACAATGAGAGAGTCTGCGATTCCGACGGAAGAAACAAGCAAAGGAAGAAAGAGAGAGAGAGACAGAGAGAGAGAGTGAGAGAGGAAAAGTAAAAGAGCAAGTAAATGATGGAGCGAGGAAGGAGTCGTTGGGTTAAAATACAATTAATTCCTCATGCATTCCAGTTAAGAACTCTTATCTCTCTTGGCTTCTCTCCATCCAAAATATCAGTAACAATAGATAGACGACGACGAAGAGGAGAGGCAGAGGAGGAGAAAAAGGAAATTAAAAAAAACGAAGAGAGACAGACCGACTACCTCAAAACATTACACATTTGCACAATGACACTACTTTTAAAAACACACATTCTCTCTCTCTCTCTCTCTCTCTCTCTCTCTCTCTCTCTCTCTCTCTCTCTCTCTCTCTCTCTCTCTCTCTTGAACGTAACTCTGTAAAGTACACAAACTTTCAAACTTCAAACACAAACACAACTGAAGTCAGGCGGGAGAAAACTCACGGGGTGTTTCAGAACTCTATACAAATAAAACGGGGAGAATGGAGTAATGGAGATTTAACTCATTTAACAGGGAATGAAATATATACGATATAACTGTATGTACAAAGCAAAATACCTTATGTGGTTTAATTGACGTAATTTCAATCCCGTCTAAATTTATATTTGACTACAAAACTCAATTACAAAAACCAATGACATCAAAGACAAAGATTAAAGCTTTAAATATAATTTTGTATCGTCCTCGCAGAACACAGAACAAACCTGACAATTGAAATTCCGTTTGTTTTTTTTGTACAGTTTGAACTTTAACATTTGTTTTGGGGGAAATTAAATTTCCGTCTCCTCACCACAGAACTTTCACCTTTCACATCAAATTTTCAAATGGCAAAATTAATTATTGTACTTGCACAACAAAACTTTGACAAGTGAAAAAACATTGACGGAAAGTTGGAATCCCGTGAAAGTTGCATAGATTTGGATGTGAGCACGACAATTTAACAATGGAATTTGTTGCACACGAAATTCTTTATGGATTTTAACAATGAGCTAAAACTCTATTATTATCCGGTATTGACCGGATAATAATAGGAATTGATAAAATGACTTTCTCTGGCTCCTTTCTCCAAGTTTCATCTTATTTATTAATATACTTCCCATTAAAATCCACTGACGAGAAAGAAGAAAGAAAGTTTCAAAGCTTTCATGGGATTTCCTGTCACTTGCAGTACTGCGAAGAAATCGAAAACAAATTTAGAATAATATCGTAAAAGGGACGGCCGACATTGTCATTTCCTTTGTTGTTAGTTTGTTGTTTGTACCTTAGTTTGGAGTTTGAAGTCAATATCCGGACTTTGTTCGTCTTTGACTACTGAGAATGAGAAACGGCAGCAGTTTTTGGATCTAGATTACTTTGAGTCGACCACACAGAGGAAGCGATGAAGAAGAAGTGAAAAAAAGAGAAGTGACAGCAGCTTAAAATTGGTGAGATCATCTCAAGATTTGAGATTTGAGAGATTTTGATTGTTTTTTGAGTTTGGTTTGGAGTTTGGAATTGGAACAAGCCACAACAAGATGAAATCGATCTCATTCATCTCTCGTCGTCTCTCAACTCAAACGTCAACTTCCACTTTACAAATACTCTCTCGTGATGAAGAGAAGAAAAAGAATAACAATAAAGGGAAATTAGCCATATGTTACAGACTTTACTCGACTCGACTCTACTCGACGATTCACTCATTTGTTCATTAGACACATACCAACTCAACTGACACTCTTTCCCCAATGAAAAACCAATGGAAAAATATCTGTAGATATTTCTTCCGTATTTACAGGGTCCATCAAAATTCAAAATTCAAAATTCGAGATCTTGATTTGAAACAATTTTCATCTTGTCTTGACATCTTGAAAAGTCTTTGAATACAGAAAATATCTGTTTTTCGGAACAAATTCTAATAAGAAGAAGAACAACAACAGCAAATAACTCAAATGTCATCACATTTCATAATTTACAAATTATCAGTTCATCAAATCCAAAGTCAAGAGTGAAAGAGAAATTTTGGAATTTCTCCCTCTTAATTTCATTTGTCATCACCATTTCCATTTCCATTTCAATTACTCGCCCAATGGTGTCAATTACACGAAGGATTTCAAGGATTCTCCTTTCGGAAAACAAGTGTAAACAAAAGGTCGGATTACACAATTGAAATGTGTATTGCAATGCCAAGTGATTTACCAAAAACGTTAACAGGGAGAAACTTTTTAATAGTAAAGCGCTGCTTCTCTCATCAACTTTAGGGAAATGTAATGGGATTTCTGATTTCTTGTCTCCAGTTGAAAATGACTCCATGTATTTGTTATTCGTTAGTTATGAAATTCAATTTCCTTTCGTTTTTGTTTATTTTCTTTTGTTGGATTTTGAAGTGAGTATGAAAAGTTTCAAGTTTGAATTTTGCCATTTGCCTTTGCCATTTGCCATTTGCCATTTTCATGTGAACAAATGTAAAAGTTTAGACGTTGCCAAAAAATTGGGATTTTGGAACTCGTCCAGTGCTAATAACACACACAAAATAATACCTACAGGACCGTATTTAAATCTCCCAATTTTATTTTTTTTGCTACTCTTTTTTTTCCTTTATGGTTTTTCCCTTTCCAACGACAACGAGAGAGAGAGTTTCATTTTGTTTGAACGTTCAACCTCCCACCGAGTTAAAGCGACAGTTACTGTTAATTTATACACTGGTTGGTTTTTTTTGCATGGTTTTTAAATGCTTCTGTCACTGATTACACACACAAAATCCCAAAACAATACAATACAATACAACTCTCAACTTGATTCATTTTAACTGTAGACTGTAACTGTTAGCCAGCTTTTACTCTCTCCTTTTTTTTTACTCCCACAAATCCACAAAGGAATTTTAATTTATAGAGGCCTTTAAAGCATACATAAATTGTCAATTGTCAATTGTCAAATTCATATTGCTGACGATGAGTTTTTGCGACTTGATGAAAAATGGATAAAAGTAATGGGGAAAATGAAACACCTTTCATCACATATTTAATCATTAATTTACACGACGCGACGACGACGACTCCTCATGACAAATGATTTATAATTATTTCCGTACATTTCTCACAGAAATATCGTCCCCACAAAAACCTGTCCATCGATGGAAATGTCCCTGGACAAAAAAACGGATGCAGCCGGAAAACTCACAACTCACAACTCTCCATTGGAAATCTAATTTCAAAACTATGGAAAATTTGAAGGGAAAGTTCCAAATATTTCAAAAGTCTACAAGGTAAAAGAAAAAAAAGGACATTTCCATCGAGTTATCTTTTTCTGTATATTGACTATTGACTGCTCAAAAAAAAATTGACGGTTCGTGAGAGTTTAAAGGAAAATCCGACGGGGAATATAAAATAAATAAAATAAATTTTTTGAGAATATCCTACAATTTTCTTAACTTTTCAACTCTTCTCTCCCCCACTAAGCAATACTAAAATATTTAATATATTTAATATACATGTAAAAACAGGGGAGACGTGAGAACATTCACAATATTCAATATTTTCCGTGAGGAATTCCACACAAAAAAAGAGAAGAAAAAGGACACAAGGGAATCATGAGAATTTGGAGTATTGCAAATATCACAAAGAAAAATCCGAAATTGACTAGAGCAATTGGTTTTTTTCTTCGTTTTTTTTGCGCGTCCATATCTCATCGTCGTACATGATTGGATGTGAACTCAATGTGTGTCGTCGTCGTCGTCATAACATAACATAACACAAGAGTTCTATTTCCAAGTCAATTTCCTTCAGTGGTCTGACTGCGGGGAGGCGTGAGGACGTTTTATCTGGTGGGATGTGTGACTGACTGATTGCTGGAAGTGGAATGGAATGAAATGGAGTCCACTGACTTTGTGTTCGTTTTCGTTTGTGAAAGAAATGAAAGAATGCAATGGGAAATACAATATAGTGTGAGAAATTGGTAGTGAAAGTTTTCTCTCTCTCTCTCTCTCTCTTGTGGAAAGATATCGGTAACAAGGAAATGAAGGATAGTTTGTTTACGTTGGACGCACACGGAGACGAAAACGAACATCCGAATATCTGCACAAGGAGTGAGCATAAGAAAACGATTTGATGGTGAAGACAGGTGGGCTTTCGACGCCTCCTCCAAAATATTTCCAAATTCTTTCTTTCTCTCTCTCTCTCTTTCTTTCCTCTCAATCTCAATTCTAGAAATTCTAAACAAAAAGTTTTACTAAAGTTTTATTTCTTTTTACTTTTTTTGTGAGTATATAGTTGAAGAATCAGTTCAGTAGCTGAAACTGAAACTAAAAACTGTAAACTGTAAACTGCAAACTCTGAAACTCTGAAACTATCTGTACAAACTGCGAACTGTGAATGATGAAAGGACAAGCTCACGCACATCGTCACAAGCAGAGGAGTATGCACTTTGGATAGTTTTGATTCTTTTTTCTTGTTCTTGTTATTTTTCTGGTACTGGTTGGTGGTGCGGCAGTTGGAAGGCAAAGTGATTTCTAGTAGTATATATCTCTTTTGCTCTTCACTCAACTGAGGGATCATCACAACAACATTTTGCTATTCCTGGTTCGGAACAACTCCGAAACTCCAAACCAACAGATTCGAATTCACATAGCTTTCCGATTCTTTATACGATATCTTATTTTCACTCCAGCTGTGTGGCAATAGAATAGAGAAGGCAGTGCGGCCCAAAGATGAAAAAAGTACCGTATATTACCAAATAGAACCTCCGGGGTTCTATTTCCAATTCAAGCTATTGTATAACCCCCGGGGGTTCTATTTGGAGGGGGTTGTATCAATTCCTTTACAATGTTAAAATTATCCCTTGAAAAAATGGAGAATTACTGAAATGTTGGAGAACTTTTTTGCCCTGGATGACCTGAAACAAAATGGAAATGATGTGGACACTGCTAGACCTTTTTTTTTTGTTCTTTTGCGTACTTTTACTTTGACAATCAATGGATGTAGAATTTCAGGGACGAAGCGGAGGAATCAGGCAAAATAAGGTGATGGTGTGATGGCATAAAAGTCCGTCGTGTGTCTACAAATAGAATGTGACAATGCACAAAGTCTATGAGCTTTTCCCTCTCATTGCACACACACAAACATCACTTTCTCCTCTCCGTCAGCAGACCAATCCCAATGATAAAAAACTTTCAAGCTCAAAACAACTTGAAAGACTTTGCTCACTGGAGCGAATTCCTTGCGAGTTCACCATTTGATGTTTCCCCCTGTTTCATGTCAATCGTCCGTCGTCAGTCGTCAATCATACAAAATGATACACAAAGGGACATCCAGCCCAATGACTTACAGATACACATTTAAATTACAATCACAAAAATTTCGAATTCCAAATTCACAGAATGAGAATGAGAAGGAAAATGGAATGATGAAGTACATACAGATTTTTTGCTTGCGAAAGTCAAATATTAAATATTGAAAAAATTAAAAAGCATCCTATATAGGAAAAGAAAATCGCCTGTATAATTAAAACTAATAATAAGTGCTTTCTCATCCGTATTTTCCGTGTACGCAGCACAATTTGGTTCTACTCCAAACCGGCGGAGGAAAAACAGACGACAAGGAGAAAGAGAGAAAAGAGATAGTTCAGTTGGGGATCAGTTGGGGAGGTTAGAGTGAGGATTAAATTGAAAGAAAGGATAAATTGATACAATCCATCATGCACACGAAAGAGTAACAAAAGAAACTTGCTCAGGTAGAAAAAAAAACTAGCTCATTCTCAAGATGAGATGAAGATATCGTATATACTTTATAGAGAAATGGGCTGGATATGTGTGGAAAACGTGTTCGTGTGTCTGAAGCGCAGTGAAGGATATAAAAGTAGGGAAAAAGACAAGTTAATGGGATCTATGAAAGAATTTTTTTTTGGGTCGGGGGGAAGAATAAAGAGAAAATTGATGAATGAGAAAGGAAAAACTGTGGAGAGGAAGATGAAGATAAAAACAAAGACAGGTTTTTTTTGTAGTTTCTTATTTTTCCTCTTTCTCTTTCTCTCCATTCAACAGCCAACAGCCAACAGCCAACAGCCAATAGCCAACAGAAAACAGCTCACAATCCTTCTCACTTTCTTTATTGTCTTCCCCGCCATTCCAACTCCAAATTCCAAATGGCGATACTATGAACAATGACAAGAAAGCACGAGGAAGACAAGTGATAAAGAGAAAGAGAGAGAAAGAAAGAAAGAGCAAGATAAACTAACAACGTGTAGGCACTTGGTGGATACAAAGAAAGCAGAAAACAAGAGAGGGAAAAAACGGGCGAGTGGATGAGAAAAAAAAGAGCTTTAGTTTCGTTTTCTCCACGTTCCTGTCTCGTCTCTCCTCGGTTCCAGTCCCAGATTCTCCCAACTATCCCCAAAGTTCCAGGAGTAGTAGTCAAATTAAGTACATAAAATGTAAGTTACAACTACCACTACAACTATACTGAGGAAAAGAGGAAAAGAAGAAGAAGAAGAAGAGGAAGAGGAAGAAGCGAAGGCTGTTGACTGTCAGACAGTTCCTACCAGATTTTCCAAACTCGCTTTTGCTTACTCGCTGCTTTCACTCGCTCGCTCGCTTTCTTGCTAGCATATAGAACCGCCGTCGCTCTTCTTCTGCCCTTAGTTTTCTCCATGACTTTCACCCGATGTGTTTTCTCTCTCCACCACTTTCTCTTTCTACTTTCTCTTTCCCAATTTCTTATTCGACTGGCCATTCCCATTCCAATTGCTATATAGATGGTGAGAACAATGAAGATTTGTTTTCTCTATATGCATTTGCCCAGTGACTAACTAAAATAACGCGCGTTGATTGGAGGGAAATGAATTAATTTCGATTTTTTTTATCACCATTTTACAATAGAAAATACAATGTATGTTTTTGTTTTGTATTTTCATTGACATCAGCAATCCCATGAAAGTTGTTGCACAAACCCCAAAATCAAAATATTCAGACCATGTGGAAAAGTGGGGGGAAAAGCTCAAGCGCTTTGGGGAACTGTGAATTAAAATAAAAAAAATAATTGTGATTAAAAGTGATGGATTTAATTGAGTAAATTGGACTTTGAATTCTGTGCGCGCAATTGTCAATTTGTTAGTTGTTGTCAATTCATGATTTTTTTTCAGTGGATATACATAAATAAAAAAAATTAAAGTGAAAGTACATTTGTGTGAATTTTAAATTGAAGTTGAAGTTCGTCAATAAATTCGTGATATATATAGTTTTTGTTTTGTTTACATATACATGGAAATGATGGGGAGTGGTTCGTCATCATCAAACAACCGGAAGTTGGAAGCGTGGTCAATGGTTCTGGACCATGAGTTACATTCAATACCCTGTCTGGTCTCCAATTGGACGACGGCGTGTAACGTGACTCAATTCGAGAGAATGGACAATCTAACTCAATCACTAAATGAAAGTATGAATGTGAATGTGAATGGAAATGGAAGCACAACGTCCACAACGTATGTGAATTTGACGTTTGATCCGGATAATGTTCCACGTACTTTCACGGAAATGAGTTCACTATCAAGGAATGGAATGATTGCCTACGTCATTCTATTCCTCATTTCCTTCACTGGGAATTTGTCCGTATTCGTCTCCGTCCTTCAACAACTTCGTAAATCCAAATCCCGGATTTGTGTTCTCATCCTTCATTTATCCATTGCGGATTTGATTGTGACTTGTTTTAATATGATTACGGAGATCATTTGGAGAATCACCGTCGCCTGGTATGCTGGGAACATTCTCTGTAAATTGTGTAAATTTCTGAGTGCTTTTGGATTATATTTGAGCTCAATGGTCCTCATTTGTATCAGTATGGACCGGTACTTTGCCATCATTTATCCCCTTCAAAGTAGTTTTCAGAAACAACGTGGGAAAACCATGCTCGCTTGTGCTTGGATATTCTCCGCCGTTTGTTCTTTACCTCAGGTAAATATATATTTAAAATTTATTAACACACAAATCCTACCTCTTCCTCCTTTTTTTTATCTTTATCTTTTATATCGTACCAGTTTATGGAAATCTATTATGTAATAAAAAAAAACTCGGCTCTTGTGGTTGAATTTTAAAAGCCTTCTCTTTCTCAAGTCTCTCTACATTATTTA
Source organism: Gisinianus flammeolus (assembly GCA_034699125.1). NCBI lineage: Eukaryota > Metazoa > Arthropoda > Collembola > Symphypleona > Katiannidae > Gisinianus > Gisinianus flammeolus. The sequence goes on from JAIUND010000726.1 coordinate 23,614, forward strand.
TGGTGGACATTAAAACGTTTTTAATTAAATTAACCAAAGGAGCAAGTCAGAGAGAGAGAGAAAGAGAAAATAAATAAGGAAACAAGTTCAAATGCACTGCAATAAAAAAGCAGCAACAACAACAAGCGAGAGCAAAGTGCACTCTGTAAAATCTCTCGTTAATTCTAATTTCTAATTGCACAGACGCATGGCGCGACTTTTTCCTCATTTTCTCATTCTAAATTCCTTAATTCCGCTCATTTTCATTTATTTGTTAAGGAAATTCTGGGAAATTTACCACGGACTACGGAATTCCTTCCCTGTACGTAAAAATGTAAAAATTCCAGACAAAAAACGTCATTTCACTTCACTTCACTTCCAGAATTTCCTTGGATTTCCTTAATTTTAATATGTGTGTGGGTGGGATTTTGTGTAGGGAGATGAACAAGAAAGTGGAGAAAGTTGAGAGACATGAGAAATCTGTAATACCTGTGAAGCAATAAAATAACTTGTCGGTTCCCTTCGTAAATATGACGGGAAGGGAAGCTGTCAAGCAATGTCTATTACTTGTCTATTACTGGATGATGGGAAATGGAGAAAGGAGGAAGTGGAGGAGGGAAAAGAGGTTAAAGTCAAAAGAGGGGCGAAAAGAGAAAGTCGAGAAATGGGAAAGGGGAAGAGGAAGAGACGTGTGTGAAGTTGTTAAGACTCACACCTACACATTTTCACACACTTTCACCCCTACAATAAAACCCGGTTCGATTGAGGAAATTCCATGTTGAGATCGTTTCGTTTCCCAACGGATCACAAAGTTGTTTTTGTTTTTGTTCTTGTTCTTGTTCTACTTCTAATTCTACTTCAACTTGAACATCAACTGACAACCATAGTTTTATATATACAGATAATTCCCATGATCCTCCCCATTGTCTATTGATTTCTCTACATATTTATTTCTCTCTCTTCCATATCAAAAATAAATACTGAAGGAGAAAACTAAGTAAATGAATTGAGACAAAACGACTACAGAGACTGGCAGACTGGGACAAGAAGTGAAGAACTGAGTGAATTTCCCCTTTCTCTTCTTTCACTTTCCCCTTTCTCCTTCAGTAAGTACATAAGATATTTGGAGCGAACGAGAGATCATATTTTTTGTTGTACTTACGAGAGATTGTATTTGAATGCTTGAGAAATTGTTTCCTCACAGAAAATTCCATTTTCTCTTTCTGTGTTCCACAGTTCGGAGTTCAGAGTTCAAAGTATTGTACAAAGTACAGTAGCAGCAGCGTGTGGACTGGAAATGAAACATTTCCATTCATTTGTTTTTACTTTTTTACATGGCTCGGTATATTCTGTATGAAATGTGGTGCGAAGGTGTGACGGCTTAATAATGTATGGGGAAAAGTATATATGGGCCGTTGAGTAATCAGTTGGAAGTCTCAGAAGTTGGCCAATAATCTCATGAAGAAATATGACTTTTTCCATTTACTCTTTCTCTTTCTTCCTCTCACCAACGGCAAGGCTGCCTGTCTCTCATTAAAAGTTTCCTTGATTCCCTCTCTCTACAAATTAGTGACAGGATTACAGAAAAAGAGGAAAAGGCTACAAAAAGAGAAAGGTAAAAAAACAAATGTATAAATAGAGATGAGTTTTTTCCCACACATTAAATCCTTTAACAACTGTCTTCACTTCCAGTCGTGAGACTTTTACAAATATCGGTAAGGTCAATTTTTGCGGAATTGCCAAACTGCCAAATGGCAAAATGGCCAAATGTTTGGACTGAAACAAACACAAAATGGGTTTTTGAGTGTTCCGAGTTGATAAAGTCAATCATCGTCCTTGTCATCATTTCCATTTTCTCATTTTCTCATTAATTAGTGTCAGTCAAATCAGGGCTACAAACAAAATCCTATACTTTAGTTTGACAGCAATATAATTACAACCGAGCCATTTACTACGATAATTAACCATTCAAATCCTCACCTTCAAACTCTCTCTCTCTCGTAAATTCTCAACGTGAATGTGAATACCCATAATTTCAAAAAGTCCATTTGAAACTCGCATGAATTAATTGTGAATTATCTCAAACTGTGTGACAAGTCAAAGTCAAAGTCGACTTTTGTAGTCAAATCATGTAAATTCTCTCCTCCAGATTTATGCAGTTTCTTTTTCTTCATTCGTATTCAAATGGTCTTGAGGTTTTTTTTATATGCGCTCCAAGAAACCACGAGCAAAGAAAGAAAAATAAATTTCTATTACAAACTCAAAGGACTTTGTTTGTTGACTCGACTCCTTTAATTTTAGGTTTTCTATATACATCTGTCTCAAAAATTAAGAACAAAATGGAGAATGTGGAAATTGAAACTACAAAGACAAAGATACAGACAAAATACAAAGGAAAGCAAGTTTACCGGCGAGGTTGAAAGTTAAGAAGAGGGAAAGCTATTTAAATTTCCCTGTAGCAACCACCAATTTCTTCTGAATATTTGCCTTGAGAAATCCTTCTTCATTCGTCATATAAGAAATTCATTCTCAAAACTCATACGCATCTGATGGAATTAAAGTATCAACGTGTGTGGTGCGTTTTCACATACTTTTTACCATCCGCATGTGCACATTTTAACGGAATTGAAATACAATGACGTGACTCTGAGAAATTCCCGCGCCACATTCTTATTAAAAGATTTATCTCTCTTTCTAATGAACTCTTGTATGACGTCTGCTTCATTCTTCACCCCCATTTAATGTCCGTCTATAATGAAAGTATGGAAAATTTAATCAAATGAGCATAATATCTGTATGAGGGGAAAAACACAGGTGGAATTTAGCACGTAAAATATGCATGTACGTACTTACGTACGTAGTTTCGTTACGCATTACATATGAATTACGCAAGGGAATCCATCCAATTTTGAATCCTCGTCCAGAGAAAGTGAAAGTGAGAGAGAGAGAGCGAGAGAAAAACGGAGAAAAACAAGTCACGTGGAAAATGCAGGATGGGGAAAGGAATTCAGCTCGTAAAAAATAAAGAGTCGCAAAAAACACTAAAGGAAAAAAAAATGTGGATGCCCTTGTTCACATTTCTCCATGTTTTTCGTGACGTCATATAATATAATATAATATAAAATGATGGTCATTGGCTGGAGCTGGCTAAAGAAGTTGAACTTAAACACTTGGAAATCAAGGGAAGTGATGTTGTGTTTTGGGTTTGGTGTTTTTTGGCGTTTGGTTCCGTAATTAACAGTCAACCGTCCATCAAACCAGTACAAAAATTATGGGTATTAAGTACGGATTTTGAATGAGAAATTGACATTGACGTCAAAGGAAATTTGGGAATTGTGCAGGATTCTCAGAATTCTCAGAATTTGGATGCATTAGGATTTCCCCTTCCCTTTGGAGTTTGGACATTCCGATTATTTCCCGACAGAAATCTGTTGACTGTGTACAATTTCCCAATTTATATTATATTATATTATATTATGTGGACATAGTGGTTTGGCTTGGCTTGGCTTGGCTTGGCTTGGCTTGGCTCGGATCAAATAACTGCGGGAGAGAATTAAAAGTGGGCTGTGAGCGGTGGGGGGATTTATCATGACGATATCTCATATCTCCTCATCAGCCATCAGCCATGAGATAATGAACGAACCACCTAATAGATTTTGTTTTTGACCCGTGGACTCGGACGATTATATTTTAACGTACTTTCTCTTCTCTCCAAGTCAGATGAAGCTTTTTAGCCTCACATTCATATCTTTGTGTGGCAGTTAGCAGAGTTATGTGGAACTTTCTATGTGGAAAAAACAAAGAGCATTGACGTGGAGGTTGAGTTGGGGAAATATATGCGTAATCCTCTGGATTGTCTGCATCTTAGCGAGGAGCAGAATGCAGAATGTGGACAGTGAAAACACTATTGATTTTCTCACACACACACACACACCCACACCCATTTACAGAGACATCCACATGGAAATTTCGAGAATTATGAGTTATTATGAAGAATCAATATGCATATCAATAAAATAAAATGAATTTCCTTTGTCTTTTTTATGGGCAACGGTTACTTTCAATGTTCCATCCATTTCATTATTATTTCCAGTATTTCCACTCTGTTTCCCCCTTGGTAAGAAAAAACAAGAGAGAGTCTTTTGTGTCCGGAGGAAAGAGGACATTTTGGCCAAAGAGAAGTTGAGAATGCTAATTTTCAAAGGGAATAACAAAAAAATTCCTTCGTTTCCCCATTCTCAATTCCTTCATGCATGATTTGTGTATGTGTTCAAGTTCAAAATGAGAAACATGATTCCGACGACTCCAAAGATTGACGAGTCTTTCGGGCATTCAAGTGGAATTTGATTATTTGAGTCTTTGAATTCATTGCTTTTTTTTTGCCTACAATTTCTACAAAAAGTGTGTGTGGGGAATTGGAAAGGGAAATTTCTAGTTTGATGTGATTTTAATGAATAATTCCCAAAGAAAATTTGAATAAAATTGTACTTCTTAACTATGGAAATTCAATCTAAATTGGCACATTTAACATTTAACATTCAACAATTGTTTTCACTGTAGATTTAGAGATTTCCTAAAGATTTAATGAATGGAATTGGAGATGGACATTTGTTTACTTCGTAAATATTCTTTGTTACTCACATTTCAAAAGAAACACACACACAGTATTAAATGCTCATATTGTAAATTAAATTAAATTATATCTAGACAAAGAGAAACAACATGAAATGAAGGATTTTCCTTCAAGTCCCACGTGAATCTTCTTCTCATTTTTTTTGTTCTAATTTCTAATTGAGGGAATGTATGTGAATTTGTTCAGCTGCTCCGACAGATTCGCTTGAAGAAGAAGAATGAAGAGAAAGGGAAGTGAGCGTGAAGCTTTAAAGACCTCCAGTGTTTTCTCTTCCTCTTTCATGTCTCAAATCTTTTACGATTAAAGATTTAACTTGTTTGATGGTCTTCTAATTTAATTTCTCATGTTACGAATGAAATAAATTTTATTTACTTTAGTCAACTATAGAAATCAAAGAGAAGTAACGAGGGATTTTTTTCAACAACACGCTTTTTCATTTTAATTTTTCTTCTTCCTTGATTCCCTTTTTTTTGTGTTTAAAGGCTTTCCAACGCTTGTTCAACTGTGTGTGTTTTAATGAAAAGGTGGACCTGAATTTCTTTGGCACATGTACACCCTGTATATCATAACAAATAACGAATACAGAATGATTTTTTCTGGTTCTGATTCTGAGAAGATTTTCCAAATTTATGCCAATGGCCAAATATATTCAATGAGCTCAATTCTTTCATCATCATATCAATATCAAATTTTTGAATAACAAGCTTCGAAAAATTCAAATGGTATTTATTTGAATAATTGGCAATTTGGAATTTGGAAAATATCAGTCTCTTTGATCTCTGTCTATGGGAATCATTTCTTTGTATATTATTATTTTGTAAATTGATATGAAAAACTGAAGAAATGAAGAGATTAAATAGTGTTTAAAGATGTAATTATAGTTGAAGAATCTATATTATTGAATATTTAATTGGATCCCGTGTTACTCAAAACATGAACATTAAATGTGAATTTGACCCGTTTTGAGTTTCGCGTCTCAGTGTTTTTTTCTTACAACAGTTTTTTTCTAACCTTTTCTTCCTAATATTTTGACATCTTCAGGCTTTTCCGGGAATTGTTTTTTTTTTGTCTTTTTGACTCCATAACTAAATGGATATTTGGATTTGGATTTGGATTTTGAATTCGACGTTTCCTTTTGTTTCACTTTCTTTTGTCTTTTGATCTTTCTCCAAGGGAAATAAAGAAATGAAAACAGAATTTATAGAGATATTCAATTACAAAAAGTGTTGTATTTCGTAATAATAATTTAAAAAAAAAAAAAAATCCAGTAGACGTTCTCCAAATCTTTTCCACATTTCTTTTGACTTGAAATCTTCAAAAGGGCCATCAAACTGTAAATCACATCTGAGTGAGCCACAACTCACTCAATATAGTACAAAAAAAGGTATGATTTAACTGTTCAATTCAGTTTTTTGAAACTTTTCTCTATGTATATAAATTCCACGATTTATATCGTATTTATCGTACGACCTCAAAACATTTATTATATTATATTTATATAATATGCGAACCAAAAATATGACAGCTGTGATTTTGTCTCCTTTTTCCCTCTGCATTCATAGCGAAAAGAAATAATACATGATAGGACAAAAGTTTTGAATCGGCTTATTCTTGTATTACATCGGATTCCGGATTTTGGATTTCGGATACCTCCTTGAAAACAGGATTTGATTCCAAGAGTCAATTTTTTTCCACAATGATGAAGGACTCTCCATTGGAAAAGGAGACAGTGCGACAGTTTGATGGGAAGCAGAGTATAATAAAATATAAAAGTATGAAAGAATAATACCACTGAAATACAGAGAGAATTCAAAAGAAATAAACTGGAGAAGTTTCCGCATGCACTACATTATTTTCGATGCTATATAATAATAAATCAGTTTATCAGTGAATCGAGCGTCTTTTATCATGAACGAGGATATAATATATATTTTTGCAATCACAAGCATTGAGATTTTTTACCCATGAAATCAATAACTGTGTGCAGACTCTATAAATGTCGAAATGGTTCCAAGAAAATCTACTGCCGTTTAATTCTCTAATTTCCACAAGTACAGCATCAAAAAAAATGAGATCCTCATGACTTTGATGGGATTTTTGATTCCTCGTTCATCATGAATATTTAATGTACAATATTTAATGTACAATTTACGCATGGCGAATTGATCGTTTCCGCCGGATTTTCCACCACACACAAAATGCTTTTTACGTGGAAAAATGAGAACTCAATTGTAGAACTGGATAAGAAAACACGCCGAATGTCCGTATCTAGAAGCCGAGATATTTGAGTTTTCCTTTTGGCCGCTTTCGCGCCAAGGCGTTTCTTGATGATTTTGTAATTTGAAAAATCACAAGACAAAAATCTTCATATATTTTATTTGAATTCAACTAAACTTTGTAAATTAATTAAAAATATTTACAATTTTTTTAGAAATTTCTAACTGTTTGCATAAAATAGCCCATATTTCCCTACATAACAGTGTGCAAAAAAGTGAAAAAGGACATTCGGCGTGTTTTCTTATCCTCAACCCCAATTATGGATGTTTGATAGATAAATTTTTCAATGATGAGTTTCCCTGCAAATTACTCAAGAAACTTTATTACCATTGTAATTCAATGGAAATTTCTTTGATTTTGATACATATATTCAAGATCCTTTTGACTTTTTCACAGGGTTTTGAGTTTCGGAATTGGAAATTGGAATGACCGCCGATTATAAATTTCAAAGGAAATCGTTCAATTCTTTAATTATTTCATATTTGATTCATTCATTTTGTTTATATGCTCCTGCTTGGAAATTATGAAATTATGAAGTTGTACAATCCCACCAAGTATAGTTAGTTTGTAGTTTTAATGATCTCGTCGTCGAATTGAGAGGAAATCGCTCTCGAGTTATGCAATACATAACATACATGAAATATGTTTGACTGGATCTAAACTTTCCCCATTCAAATCCCGTTGATTGCATTTGACTAACTTTAAATACTTTTCCGGCAGCTACCGGCGCACAGATTGAGCAAAAGTCTTACTTCTTACTTGAGGATTGTAAACATTATAAGTTAGCATTTGGAATTCGGAATTTGGGATTCGAATTTCAAAATCTCTTTAAGTTTCCTTAAAAATAGTATATGAGAAACTCTGTATGTATTTTGCAGGATGGAGCTGCTTTCCCTTTTGTCATTCAGATGAGAGGATAAAAGATAATTCCTAATGTTCAGGATTATGATGATATCTGTAATTATGATAATGATGAGGAAATCCTTCGCACTTGTCACACATATTTCCTTATGGAAAAACTTTATAGTAATCGCAATTCGAATGTCTCGTGGGGATTTGAAACTAAACTAAACTACAATTTCAAATGTGAGCTAATCAGTGTAGACTATATAGATTTTATCTTAGTATCATTATTCATATCCTATTTGTTATTTTCCTCCACTTTTAACACGCGAGTCGGGACAGAGTTTGTGATGTGAAAGTACGACATCATTTTTTGTATGTACAAAGAAAGCTCAATTTGTCTACGCGGACTTTCTCTTTCTCTTTCCAAATAAAACGACTTTGCTACATACATCTTGCAAGGGGAATTCTTTTAAAAGAAGAGGAGATGAGTCTTTTTCTATCCCATATTTATGTTTACAGTTTACAGGGTGAAAGGGATACAGATTAGTCAGAGCTACTGCTATTACTATTACTACTACTATTACTACTGCTCACACATGTATTTCTTTTGGGGGTGTGAATTAATGGGCGAACTAAAAGTTGACTTGGTCATAAATGTAAAATGTGCAAGACGTATAAATGTAAAGACTTTTCTTGTGCTTCGTCAGGATTCCAAGAAATTTATTACGTTTTTACCCTGAAAGCTTTTTTTAATGAAAACATAGTGTGAAAGTTCTTCACATTTGGACCATATCTGTCACTCTGCCTCATCGCATATATAATTTTATTTCAAGGCTTAAATGTACTACGTATATAGTCGTCCACAAATTACATGAGAATCCAAATACACACACACACAGAGAGAGAGAGAGACACAGCGAGACAGAAAGGAAAAGCACACGCTTGTTCCTCGTAAATTCTAAGTACTGTACCGAGTGTTTTGAAATATGTTCATGTACGGTCTTAAAAATTCACTGGATTCTCATCATTTCATTCACAGATTACACGACGACGACGACGACGAGGTCGAGGATGAGGTTCATGTTGGCATCATAAAAAAAAACTCCAAAAGTTGGGTTTTCGTTTTCGTTTTCATTTTCATTCTGATTCTCAATGTGCTTAAATTATCCAAACGGAGACTGGCAAATGAAACTATCTTAAGTTTGGGGATAAAAATAAAAATAGAAATAAGCTGGTTGAGTATCGGATGAGTAAAAATCTGAAGAAATCTGGTACTTACTGGGAAATACATACGATATTTTCTGTATATGTAGAATGTCCAGAAAGCCCGTTACGACCAAGCACACGTATCGTAAATAATATGAATAGTTGAGAGAGAGAGTTCACAAATACGATACAGAAACAAATACAAATATTGTATAAATCACGGGGATATTTTAAGTGACTTGACTATCCAAAAATTAACATTAATCAAAGTAAACAAAAAGAAAAACAACTTGATGGAGGATTTAAGTAGATAAACCTAGTCATACTTAATTCCTTTCCCTTATTCCTTTCCATTTGGCTACACAAGCAAATAGTAAATCATCCTCGATTGGAATCTTCTAAACAAATAATTGCCTGGAACATAAGTGCGGACTTGCATTCACTCACTCACTTCAACCAGAATATCAAACATCAAACGTCAAACATGAATTGAAATATCAACAAGGAAATTCATTATCGTATTAAATGGAATTTGGATTCGGTTTCGGATTCGGATTCTGATTCTGATACATACAATAAATACGAACATTACGAACTGATTAAATCATCCAACAAAGCACACCACACAGATAGTGCCCCATGGTTTGTTCATTATTCATTAATCATTAAACATATCGTCTGTTCAGTTCACAAAGGAACTATAACGATTTTCCTTAATTTGCGGAAATGCTCCTACTGCGTCCGTCTTTGTGGGTAAAATTGTGAAAAAATGCAGGGTGACAGAAAAGATCATGGCAGACAATAACGTCGAAGGACCCACAGCTCCATCTTGAGCCGTTTGACCTTTGGAGTAGGTCAAGGAAATTAAGGAAAATAATTATAGTTCGTTTGTGAACTTAACAGACGATATGTATTTGTATGTACATAGGAATTCGATCCTGGAGAGATTGTTTGTAAAACCAGGATTGTAAAACCAGGGGAGTGCTAATGAGAAATGGTGGTGGACTTTCTATTTATCTCGTCACCACCATCACCATCAACGGTGGCTCTCATTTATTCAATCGTCAACTCTCTCTCTCTCCTTCTCTCATCTCTCATTCTCTCCATTTTTGCCTTCTCACCTCCCTATTTTGTTTATGACGCAGAATGATACAGAAATTCATTTATTTACACGAGTTTCTTTTCTCTATGGAGAAACTTCCAAGCAACTTTTATATTTCCAGTTAATTTTGTTCCTTGTCGTCGACTTTTTGATATGAGGTTTGAGGGACTTTTGTTTCGTCAATTCAAGTGCGGGTGTGTATTCACGGCTAATTTCGAGAGTTGAGGTTTTAAAAAGTGGGTGCGGTGAAGGAGAGCTTTGAGCATTTCTAATGAATCTCCCTTTCATTTTTGAGAAAAACTCAGACCAACTTTTACCTAAGGCGGAAAGGAAATGAGGACAAGTTTCGTGTGGATCCATTTCTATTTCTGGACATGGACATGGAATTTAAATGGGAAATCGTGTAGCTTTCATAATCATAATCATACAGTCAAATGTCAAATGTCAAATTTGAATGGAGTTCATAAACAAACAAACAAGATTACGTGATCTTCAAAAGTCCTCGAGGGGACTATAATAAAAAAAATAACAGTATTTTTATATGCGTGTTTTTGAATCGAAAATGAGTAACTGACGATGTATACTTTCTTTACACACTTTTGTGCACGTACATTTCCATATATATTTCATTTCTATAGGGAATAACGAATTCGGAACAAGAGCGTGAATTAAAAGTCAATTAAGCTGAGAATTATTGTATGTTTTATACTGTTCAACGTCTACAAGTTTACAAACAAAGAGAATTGAGCCATTGAAGAGAAAAGTGAAAAACGTAAACGTATATGCCGTTGTTAGAAAACAATAAACTTTCTCTTTCCATTTATTTCCATTTCCATTTCACGAGGTCGAGACTTGTTGTTGTTGTTGTTATTAAAGAAACTCGTTGGGAGACAAATTAATTTAGCTTTTCCTCTAATTGAACTTGAACAAATTTAATTGTTGAAAATCCGGGATTGTTTCCCAACAAAAAAACATAAAACATAATTAAAGCGATAAAAACAAGGTATTGAAATGTCAAATGTCAAATGTCAAATGTGTACCTTATATTGTACTAAATAAAGTTGTGAATGTTGATTTGATTTGATTTGATGTGATTGTTTTGCAGACTGTAATATTTCGTACGCAAAAACATCCGGACTATCCATCATTCGTGCAATGTGTCTCCTTTGACTATTTCACCACGGATCGAGATGAAATGATGTATAGTGTGGCGTCCGTGTGTATAATGTATTTCCTTCCACTCCTCGTCATCATTGTCACGTATGGACGGATCCTATGGAAAATCAATCGCAAGTCTCGTCAACATCGAGAGTCACGTAAAATCACATCAGATCCGACCACAAAACTCTCTCTCTCTCTCTTTCTCTCCTTATTTTCTATGCTGCTCCACAGTATCAAAATATTCGTAGCTAATGGAGATCCCTTTCGTTCCCTTCAGTATCAACGACTTTCTCTTCCCTCCCCCATTTTCCTTGTTATTTATATTTAATTTTATATACATTTTTTTTATATGGATTATGTGTGCACCATTTCACAACTCGGAATTGTGTGTTTGGGCTGTTCCACATCCCAAAACCTCCCAAATATTATTTCACTCGTGTGAATGTGGTGAATGTGGATTGGGAAATTGGAACACAAACAACTTGGACTTTTTATCTCTCTCTTTCCTTTCACCTCGTAATCCTTCTGTATTCAAATATTTTGAGCCCACCACCACCACAAAATAGAAAGAATATAATATATCGTCTGTTAAGTTCACAAACGAACTATAACGATTTTCCTTAATTTGTGGAAATGCTACTACGACGTCCGTCTTTGTGGGTAAAATTGTGAAAAAATTCAGGGTGACAGAAAAGGTCATGGCAGACAATCATGTCGAAGGACCCAAAGACCCATCTTGAGCCATTTGACCTTTGGAGCAGGTCAACGAAATTAAGGAAAATAATTATAGTTCGTTTGTGAACTTAACAGACGATATACATATTTTTTAGAGACTTTCCCTCCTATCTTTCTCGCCCACACGTTGGAATGAGTTCATGGGGACTCATCCCAAATTCCCACATAGAACTCGAGAAATACGAGTTAGCTGAATACATGAATAAAAGAGAAGAGATTACAAACAAATACAGAGGGAATGAGAATTCACGGTATTATTATTATTATTATTATTATTTTGTATTTGAATTTGTCCACCTCCACTCGGTATCGAACCGTGAACTCCCCGTTTTTTTCATTGTTTTTTTCAAAATGAAATCCTTTATAATTAAATAGTTTGAGCCCGCATCCGGAATCCAGCATCCAGCATTTGATCACATTTCCTTTTGTTTAGTTCTATTGGTGTGCTATTTTTTTATTTATTTTTTGCGTTTTACTTTACAGGGAAGAATTTGGGGGAAGCAACGGGGAGGATTTTACTCCGTCGAAGTGATGCGACAAATCATTTGGAGAGAGCTAAAACCCGAACACTGAAATTGACACTCGTCATCGTTTGTGTATTCGTCCTTTGTTGGACACCCTATGCCGTCATTACCATGTGGTGAGTATATAACTTCATTTCTTCACATTTAATTCGAAATTTTGTGACTACACATGACAAGATGACAAATTTGGAATTGAAATGGGGAATCGGAATCACTTGAGACTTGAAAGCTGGGATTTTCCTGGTAAAGTATACATTCTGCAGACAAAACAACAATGAACGTTTACGACTTTACGACGGAAAAGGGAAAAGCAAGAGAATGAACTTTGGAGAGTCTTTGAACAATTTCTCCGATTTAATTCAATAGCGGAATTATCGTTGAATCGGAGGAGAAAGTATAGGATAAAAAACTGTATGTATTTGATATTGTTTAGAATTTGAATACTGAGAATTGGAATTTTAGAATGTCGAATTGCATTGCTTTTGCATTTGCATAATTGGCTTTACATTCTTTCTGAATGGAAAATCTAACTTGTTCCCAAGTTGTCTGAGAATGTGAAATGTGGAAGTGAGCTTTTTCAAGAGAGAAGAATCTCATTTCTTCCATTCTAATTGCCTTTGTTTCCTTTTGTTTGGCTTTCTTTGAACTTCTTTTGAATACACCAAAGCGGATTGCCGATTGTATTGCAGAGAGAATCTTCGGCCTCCCCTTGAAAACGATAAATCTGACATTGACATCTGAATGGAAAGAAAACTCTTGCCAAAATTTCATCAAATTAAATCCCACTTATTTTTCTGCACTCAAAATCAAAGTCCAAAAGTTTTCAGTGGAAATTTCAGCATTAGAATAGTTAAAAAGGTTGTATACTCGACCGTTTTGGTATTGAAGGACTTTCAAAGGCTTTGAAATGATTGCTTGGTGTTTTTAAGATTTCCAGAGGTCTTCAATGATTATTCTTGCAAAGATTTTTGAGAATAGTTTCACTTTCACTTTCAAAGATACTTGGAATTCCCCCGATGAATTTCAAAAGATTCATAGAATTCTCAATCACTGGTTTCTAAGAGTCTTTCAATTTAAATGAATTTCAAAGATGCTTAAACTTCCAAATTTATTCAAATGAAAGTCTCAAATCATGAATTCATATTATCAAAAATCCCAACCGAAAAAGTCGAAGAAATGTTTAGAATTTTCAAAGTGTTTCAAAGGTTCTTCAAGTTTTCGATGGATTTGAAAACAAATCTTAGAATAAACTATACATTGTTTGCAGAATACAGAATACAGAAGGAAATTGCTTTAAAAATGAGTACTGTCAGCATATTTCAAGCAGACTTGGAAATTTCAAAGATTTTGAACGAATCTTAGAATTTCCTGCTACTATTTATCAGAAAAAGTGGTATTAAAATAACCCTATTAAAAAACCTCGATATCAAAAAAGGCCTTTTGCATTTTTTTTGTACGCAGTGACTTTCCTTGAAATATCCTCTGAATTCACAAAAGAAAAAACAAAATTGCTATCAAATATCAATACACATACACACTTTCATATGTATAAAAAATGTTTCTGGGAAGAACCAAATTTGAACCGTTTTTTTCTTCAATTCTCAATGGCGTTTCATTGGAATCACTTCAATCCAACCATAAATAATGACAGTATTTAGCATTTCCTTTCAAAAAAACAAATCTATTCATTTCAGAGTATTTAGACGGTCAATGATCTTCGAGGTCAGACGTTGGCACGTTGGAACTCCTGCAATGATTATATTATGTGAACTGCTACTATTAAAGTTAAAGTATACCCAAGAAAAGTCTGATTTCCTTACTCATCACATTTGACATTTGACATTTGACATTTGACATTTGACATTTGACATTTGACATTTTGTATATTTTATTTGGGTTCTGATCCCGCTTTGAAATGACTAAACATTCAAACACACGGGGATTTGATCAGCATGAATTTTCAATAGACAGCAAACTTTCACTGCATACAAATAAATACGGTGCAAAAAAAAACAACTTGGGCGGAAATCTCACTCCAAATGGGAAAAGGCTAAAGGTTGTTTCAAAGAGTAAGTAGGAATTCAGGTTGGTTGATTGGACCGTCAGATAAAGATATAAAGTAAAATCAATTGCTGTCTCTCTTTCTCTCTCTCTCTCTCTCCCTCACGCTCTCCAATTCCAATTCCAATTCCAATATGCCCAAATGGAGAAAAGGGGTGAATCATAGAGCGTGAATTGGGAGAGTAAAGTTCCACATTTATTGTAAGGGTACAAGATAATAAATGACGAGAGAATTTTAGTGTCGGAGTAAGGAAAATTCTATGTGGAGAACGGGAACGGAGAAAGGAAGAGAAAGTAAAAAAAAAAAAAAAAAGAAGTCGGGAAAAAAGGCAGACAGGAAAAGATTTTATCCATTTGATGAGGCTGATGATGATGGCAATGACGATGACGACCTGACGTCCTCCAAATCTCTATCTTAAAAAAAATCCCCCCTCAGACGTAATGGCATTCCATTTTCCACATGCCAAAATCCTTTCCTCTCAACTTTCTCTCTGTGATCGTCGTCGTTCCTTTCAAATCCACTATAGAGAAAAAAAAGTCAAATCTCCTCCTCTTATCAATATGATGGGGGAAAAATTGGTCATCTCATCTCCGGAACTCACTTCCGCCTCTACCAGGATACATAATATAAAGGATTAGCCTCACAAGCCATTGACAAATCCATTTCCCCCGTCGTATTTATATCTGTAGTCTGTAGTTCTGTACCTACAGCAACATTACAGCCATTAAACAAGAGGAATCTGTCTCTTTATGCTCCATAAAGATTTGAACAACTCAACTCTACATGCAGTCTCTTCCATCTTTAGATTTTCGATTTTCAATTTGGATTTGGAGACGAACAGTTATTGACACGGACAAGGACAAGGAAATGGAAAAGGAAAAGGCAAAAAAAAAGAAGAAAACTACTTCCGTATATACACAATCGAAATGAAAATCCAAAAAAAAAAAAATACGAAACTTCTGGGAGTTTTTTCTTTAGCTTTTTCTCGTTGATTGGAGTTTGAACGAACACAAGAAATTGTCCAATATATTTCTCCATTTTCATGTATTTGTGTTGCTCGTATAATGTTTTTACAAAATTTCATTAGCATCTGTACAGGAATGTTTTTTAATCATCTCCCGAAACTTTTTTCTTTTTGACTCTGTGGACGCGTGCGGTGAATTCCCCCCCCCCCCCACCCCCCATTTCTTTTGTCCATGAAATTGACGTCTGAACAAATGAACAAAGGAAATGATCATGAGAGATGCGAAATGCGAGATTACAAGATGAATGCAGCAGGAGAACTTTCGTACATTCGCCATCAATTTTTTTTATTTTTATTTGTATAAATTTTTAATGAAAAGTATTGTAGTAAAAAAAAACGAAAAAAGTATGTCACGTTCAATTCGAGTACGTAATTTAGAACGTGACGATTTCCATTCACGAGCCAGACAAAAAAAAACAGGGAAAAGAGAAATCATTTATTTATTTTTTTTGCTTGCTCTGTTAGAAGAAAAAAACTGATAAATAAATGCAGAGCAATTCATTCCAATTCCAAATAATTCGGAATGCCGTATTCTAAATTCCGACAATAAAATGGGATTACATGACAAAATTATACAAAAAAAAACACTTGTCATTTCATGTGAATATCGCCGCACCTCTAACAAACTCCACAAAATGTGTTAATTTAAAATTCCATAGGAATATAATGCACAAGGAAATTAGTCATTTCCACCCCCGTGAAATACATATGCTCTGCTTTCCAAAAAATCCAAATTCCACGCTTTTTCTATACTTTGCTCTCAACTCATTTCATTACAAGTCGGAATCCGAATCAAAGTAATTTAATTTAATTGAGGGGAGTTGAAAATGAGATTACGGAAATTAAATCCGGAAAACAAGTTGAGGAAATTGGTTAATTCTTGAACCATCTTAACTCGTAATTTTTCAAGAAAATATCCTTCCAAACAACCCAAAAAACAAAAAAAGGTACAAATTACCCAGAGGAATCGTTGTTCAAATGGACAAGGAGAGAGAGAGAGAGCGAGAGCAAGCAAAAGTACATACTCAATACAAGTGGCTGCTCAAAATCAAAGTGTAAATCAAACTCAAACTCAAGTTCGCCCACTAAATCAGCAACGTCCACACTCTAAAACTCCAACTCCAAACTTTCCTCATCAACTTTCCCTGCAGACTCTCAATTCATTTCCATTTTCATTTGAAGAGGCAGAGAGAGAGGAGTGTTTGTGTTGAAATAAGTGGGGGACTTAAGATTCTTTTCATGTCCCTGAGTACTCCGATGGTACTGAAAGTACTAATGTACTAATGTACATTTGAGTGGTGTAAACTAGTACCGTGTGGTGTGGTGTGTCCAAATTGACCACGCCTAAGGCTCCCATCATTATTTCCCTTCCTGTCGCTTTCTATCTCCCATTCTGTAATTTAGGATTTGGATTGGGGCGGACACATTTGAATTCCGTGGACAACTTTCCTCGAGTCGTCCAAAAGCCCAAAAGTGCATCGCATCAGTAAGACCAAAAACAAAAAACAAGAGTGAACATGGAAAAAATACGTAGGACAAGGACAGGAGTGATGAAAAGGGGTGATGCAGTCACAGCCAGTGCCAATACTAATAGTAAAATTTAATCCATCAGCCATGTACCATTACTTTCCTTTTACATGTACTTTCTCTCTCACTTTCTCCTTCTTCTTCTTCGTCTTCGTATTTTACGGATAAAAATCTTGGATTTATATCGTATACAGATATAATCCGTCATCGACATCCTTCCTCAAGATTCTTACCGAGTTTCTTTCTCTCTCTCTCTCTCTTTCTGTCCTTTTCTGTATGCATGAAATTCTCCATGGCACATTTCGTTTTTCATCATACTCAACTGAATGAAAACACGAGAACACGAGGAAGAAGAAATGCTAAGTACAGAGAGAGAGAAAGAGAGAGAATTCACGGGAAATCCTCCAACATACTCAGAGAATGTTGAATGTACAAGAGTTTTCTTCATTTTCTTAGTTTCCTCCTCGTTTAGCAAGTTTTCCTCGTTTGCTATGGCAATGGCTATGACTATGGTGACTGCAATCCCAATTTTCTTAATACATTTTTCTCCTGGTTTCTCTTTACTCATTCCAAGTGCGAACATTGACATGGTGTAAGTTCGGTACGAATAGTTGGTAGTGAATGAACCACTGCAGGAAGATGTGTGTTGTCTGTTCATACTTTTTCCCCTAAGACTCCATTCCATGAACAAATGGGAAATGGATGGAGCGAGACCAAGTGAAATATGTGCGTACACGTACAAGTACAAGTACAAATACAAGTACAAATACTAGTGAAAGAAGAAGACGGAGAAAGAGACTAAACGACAAGTAAAATGAAAATGATGAGGATGAGAATGAGAACACGCACCGAAAAAGCTGGAAGCTCTCGTTTTCTTGAGAGTCCTACCGAGTTTTCCACTGTGAACTTATTTATTATTTTGTTCAGGATATGAAAGTCGGCACTACACAAAGAGTGAGAGAGAGACAGACCGAGAGAGAGAGAGAGAAAGGGCGGAGAATGTTGTTGGTTACTAAACGAAAGAAAAATGAGGAAATCCGGTAGTAGTTGCGTTGCTGTTGCTGTTGCTCACATAGGATTTCCAGTAAAGGAGCAGCTAAATTTATTTATTATTCCACGCCTTGTTGGTTCACGAGTGGAAAGGAAAGAGTGGAAGTAGTGGAAGTGTATGAGAATTTGAGAGTTTGAGAGGAGTTTGAGTGGGAGTGGGAGAGAAGAGCGATAAATACAGATTCAGATACTACGAGGAGGAGAAATACCAGGGAGAATTCTCTGTCTCCAAATATACAGATACTGATAATCGTTATTCGTCAGCGCTCATTCCAAAATCTGAAATACGTTTCGACCACCCTCCGCTCTCAAGGAATATCTAGTAAAGTGACCGTCTGTGTTATGTGTTGTGTTCAAGTTCAAGTAACTACGCGGAGATCTGTGGAGACTGGAGATGTCTAATGAATAATGATCTTGCATTTATTTGTGTTTAGACGCGCCGGGTTTTTTGGGGGGATTTTCGTTTTGGGGTTTTGGTTAAAAGAATTGGAGAGAGCTGGAGAGTTGAGGTTTTTGGAGTTTTTGGAGTGGAGCTGTGGGATTTTATAACTAACTGTACGATATATGTATATGTATGTTATGTGTCCCGTGTTTTGTGCCCATCAGAAAATGTGTGTTGAGAGAGAGAGAGAGATTTCATCTTTTATTTATAGGAGCTCTACATATGAATTTACTTTATGTGAGTGGTTTTTGTCCGGGAACGTTTTACTTCGCCTTTTTGTATGGTACAGAACTATGTAGTACAGTAGCAGTAGCAATAGCAGTATGTAGAAATGGATGAAAAAATCTGGCATCTGCATGAAATTGCTGGATTGTCTCTTGTTCTCTTGCTTCTTGCTCTCTTGTATTTTGTATTTCTTCATGCTGTTTCTCCAGCATTCCGCTCCACCAACTTTCCTCCCCACTTTTTTCTCTTGTGAATATTGAATTGAACTATGTTTTTTTTCTCGCATTTCTCTATACACAAAAAATAGCCTATTTGAAATAGGTGATTTTTGTTGTTGTTGTTGTATTCGTCGTTGTGAATGGTATTGAGAATGTGAAATGTTGGATTTGAATGGTGGATGGTACGATACATTTAGTATTCTTTTTCCTATTCTGCTCAGCTTTGCTCGACTGCTCTTTGTCCCTTGTCACGTTGTCACACAGTCCGAATGACAAACAGTCGTCTGAAGCCTGTTTACTCTTCAACTATTAACAATGCACTCTCTACTCTCTTGATGTACTATTCAAAATTCAAACCCTACCTATCGTACGATATAAATATACGCTGTAAACTATAAAGTAAAGTCAACTCTCAACTTTTGCAAGCTAGGACTATTTTTTTTTTTTTTTGGTTGTCGTAGAATTTATGGGTTATTCGTTTTTCATTTGGCTTGGTTGTATCAGGAGATTCACAGGCAGGCAGGCAGCCGTTCCCTGTCATTTCTTCGCAGCCCTTGTGTCTATGCAAACTGCAAACCACTTCAATTTCCACCAACTTGCATTCAAATTATTACAGAAAAATCACTACTCGCTTCTCCTTCCTCACTCTCTCATCTTCCTTTGGGGATGCCCATTTTCTCTTTCCATTTCATATAACATAATGAAAAACTGGTTGCTCTGGGAATTTACTACTTCATTATTATTCTATTTGACATGCAAATTTTCAAAATTTCATAACGGACGACTGCGTTTTAGAAATCTCTGGCCCTCTGGGTGTGAACAAACCTTCCAATTTTTAGTACAATTTTGTTTTTCATTATCCTGAATTTAAGCGCGCAGTTTCCTAACATTTTCGGAAAATTTCCTAACTTGACATCTGGTTTTCATATTGATTTCTTGAGGTTATTTTCCATAATTTTACCATGAACTCCTGATGCTTTTTGATCTCATTTGACTTTTTACACGGATGACTTTCTTTCTTTATTGTTTTCCAATTTTGCCAGTGGCTTTTCAGTGGTATGTTCATTAAAAATTCCTTACGGATTTCTATTTCAATGTCTGCATTTTCTATTGTAAATATTTCCTTGTGTAAATTGTTTGACTGATTTGAATTCAACAGTTTTTACATGGGCATGTTTGGATGTTACATTGGAAAAACAGGAGAAAGTTGTGCTGTTGAATTCATCTACATATTTATGATTATCAGTATGGATTTATTCATTCACATTGTTTTCCTTTTTCTCTTGTTGTGGTTGTGTCCACTGGGAGTTTTTGTTTTTGTATAGTTCAGTGTCTAAAGTTTAGCACATTGGTAGTTGATATTCAATATCACAATCTCAGGCACATGAGAAGTTTCCTCATTTGTTTGTGGTACGAGGAGAAAAGTAGTTGTAGCAATACACCGAATTTCACAAATATGGCAAAGTTGAGGAAGTGATTGAATTTGAATACAGATATTTTCGTAATGTGGCAAGTAAATTTCCATACGGCGCGGCGTGCGAATTTTAAGTAGGGAAATATACTGGAATTCTCTGATGATAAAAATGGCTTACAAAATGTACACCAGAACTAAAAAACAAATATTGGAAGCTCACAATTTAAGTTTACAGGGATTTGAGGACATTTGTCATGATTTTTCTCACCTTGCATGTAAGAAATATTGAAATAAATGTGAAAAGTGTCAAATTGTCAAATTGAAATCCAGGCATCCAGTAAAATGATTCAGTTCATAGATTTAATGAACCCAAAGAAATTAAACTTTGACTTTCTCCAATTCTTCAAAGGATATTTTTCTCTGAAGAACAGAAGCATCAAAAGATTACATGCATGGAAATTCCAGTAGTTTCTTAACAGCAAAAGGTTTTTTCTTGCATTCATCATTCCAATCTTCGTCTTTTTGTCTTTTCTCCAATTTCAAAGAGGAAATTGTCAAAAAAAAAAAATGTGCGAGAAATCGACATATAAATCCTCCAATTTTTAACACTTTTTACTCGATGAGCCGTCAAATTTAATTGACAACGACATTTCAATTTCCCAGCTCCGCCGTCTTTTTTTATCTGTACAAAGTTTTACGGGCAGAGTTTCCTATTTTTACTTTGACTCTGAATGAAATACAAATACAAATATAATTTGACAGTCAGACTTTGAGAAGAATTTTGTATTTGATTGCATCCAATTTATTTGAGTATCTCAAATATCGAGGACTAATTCAATCAGTTTCAAATTAATGAGAATCTTGATGGGATTTCTATTTTCCAGGTACATGTTCGATCGAGAAGGAGCAAAGAACGTGGATAAAAATATTCAAGAAGCTCTCTTCATTATGGGTGAGTCTCTTTTTTTCCTTTTCCTTTTCCTTTTAATCTACCATCTGGACATAATTACGTATTGCGTACATACTTCACCACGATAAAGACACATTTCTTGACTAATGATTGTGTCAATTTAAATGTCTAGCTGTGGCCAACTCATGTGTGAATCCGTTAGTGTATGGGACGTACACTCGAGAGTGTCGAGAGACGATGTCTCATTGTTGTATAACTGAACAATATAGACGACGAAGTATACATCATCCCATTCACTCCAAATCTACAAGTAAGTTCCCCCTATATAAAAAAAATCCCACTGTTTATTCTTTAAAGAACCTTGTCAACTTTATTTTTCAATCTGAATCTTCTTCTCCTCGCCATCTCATCTCATTTCATCGTGGGGAATTCCTTTAAAATATTATGAGAATTTCCCTCTACCATTTTTTCTACGATTTACCTCATCACATCACCTGTGAATAGTGTGAATGAATATCGTATCGTATATCGTCTGTTAAGTTCACAAACGAACTATAACGATTTTCCTTAATTTGCGGAAATTCGACGACTGCGTCCATCTTTGTGGGTAAAATTCTGAGAAAATTCAGGGTGACAGAAAAGGTCATGGCCGACAATAATGTCGAAGGACCCAACGCTCCATCTCCAGCCGTTTGACCTTTGGACCAGGTCAACGAAATTAAGGAAAATAATTATAGTTCGTTTGTGAACTTAACAGACGATATGCATCTGCATATATTTTTTATCTGTGGACTTTCACTGCTTTCTCCAGTGAGGCTTCTTGAACTTTCTGATTTTGATTTCTGATTTTTGTTTTATCTATGATTTCGTTACAATCGACTGTCTACAACAATTCAAATTAATAGAATTCCATTCAATTTCCACAGATTTTTTATTGAATTCCTTCCAGTTTTCTACCTAATATCCAAATCTTGTTTGCACAACTTTCTCCCAATTGATAAATGATAAGAAATGTGAATTTTTCTAATTTCCTCATCACCAGTTAGACAATTCCAGTTTAGTTTGTAGTTTGTAGTTTGTATTCATCTTTCACGCGAAAGACGGTAGGGATTTTTTATCTGATTTGAGGTTATTCTTGCGTTTCAGTTCTCTCAATCCTCAATCATTTTTTAATTTTATCCAAGAGAGAGAGAGAGAGAGAGAGAAAGAAAGTTGGGAAATGACAAATCTGTAGCATCACTCCGTTCCAACTCAAGTTTTTCACCAAAAAAAAGGGAGCTCGTTAGTTTTTATGAGGTTCGTACAGAATCCGAAGGATCTGAATATATTCTTTGAGTTTTTTTGATGAGGAAACTTTCAAGGTTACTCCCCCCACCCCCCAATATATTTCTGTACAGTATGACGGGGGGCAAGGATTTGGGTATATTATCACTGTCGTCACGGATATTAATACTAATACTGGAGACCGTCCAAATGGGCTCTACATTTCATTCATAAACCTTTTTTTTTTTTTTGAGCTTGAGTTTGAGCCATCATCATGATCATAATTTCAAATAATCTAGGTGAATTTGTAAAGGCTCAGTAAGTTTCTCTCTTCATTTTTTCATGCCATACACAAAATATTGTGTATCTGAAGCTGTGGTGAGCTCCAGCTTGCAGCTGTATCATTCCAGCATTCCTCAGCGCAGAGAAGAGCAAAACAAATCCGACAATCTTGTTTATTCCATAGAATATTCGTCGGATGGTACAGATAATTGGGTTCTTTCATTCCTTAGAAATATATCCCTAACCGTAATGTGAAACTGTTCTAAAACTATAGGCAGAAAAAAAACTAGTGGATTTTGAGACTTTTAACTGCCAGTTCTCCAGAATTTCATGTCGTTGGCTAAGAAAATGTGCAGTTTCTCCCACAAACAGTACCATTTTCACACGGGAAAACCCATTGTACAATGTTTTATATTTCAGGATAATAAAATGTACCTTAGGCCTTGGCAATATATCGTAGAAATAGAAACAGAGACAGAGAAAATAAAAAATCTGGAACTAATCCAGCGGAATCTAATTAGTAATTACCAAGGAAAATATCTGTACTGTGTGTACAAAAAAAAAGATGCTCCAAAAATTTCGGATATTCGCCAGAGTAAAAGTCTGTGTAAAAGATCAAGATGAAAGGCACTTTCATAGCTTTATGATTACGGCAGTAAAATCCGCATCGTTCATTTCCTTCATCTGTATTAAAGAGGGAAAAGGACCAAAGGGAAAACTGAATGAAGATGAAGATATTTGATTGCCATTGCCATGAACTATCGTAGGAAATGTCGTGTAATAAAAGTGAAAAGGGAATGCTCATCTCATCTCATCTTCTCGCATCACCTCGCACTGTGAACTGCATCACATCCACATCGAATGGAATTGCATGTAGAAATCTATGTAATAAGATTATGTCCAGTTTTTACGACGATAATTCCATTCAAAGCACATTCACATTTCCAAATGTATTATCATGGATATTTTTGGCAGAGTACACTCAAACTTGTCTTGAGGAATCTAATAACGAGGAACGAGAGAAAGTACTCCACATTTGACGTTTGACATTCGACATTCGATACTCTAATCATTTACGGCAGTCCGGTTTCTCTTCTTCTTCTCTTCGTACATATAATATGTACGAGTCAAGATTTGAGGATTTGACCTTATCAAATATCGAATAAACCAAAAAAAAGAAAAAAAAGAGAAAGTGAATCTGCCGAGTTCGTTTTTCTTTCTTTTTTCCCCTTTCGTGAATCGCGTTTGTCCAGGACCAGGAAACTCTAGAAATGAGGAAGAAGACCTTCGGCTGCCTTGGCAAGCGAAATGCAATTTGCAATTGTCTTGTCATATTACATGGAAACTCTCATTTGTGCATACAATTTCTCTCGTGTATAGTCCAGAAACATTGTGAACTGGAACTGGAACTCAAAGTCAAAGTGAAACGGGAATGAGAACGAGAACGAGAAAGCGAGAGTTGTTACATAGAAAAGGAGGAAATGGTGGAGAAAGCTGGAGAAATGGAGTCACTCAAGCTTTATCAAGTTGGCAGCTCCTTTCCCTTTTTACAGTCTCCGAAATCGTCCGTAGAATAATTTAATGTACTCTGTCTGTGTGTGTCTATAAATATATTTCCTTCGCCCATATATATATATATCTTATGTACACATTTCTGCACATTTCATTTTCCTATTTCATAGTCCACACACACGCGAATCGTGAGAGAGACGAACGGATGAAAGTGAAAGAAATCAAAATGATTTCTGAAAGGTCTGTCGGTCGGTCGGTCGGAGATGACAGGAGACAGCTGAAATGGAGAGGAAGAAAAGAAAAAAGAGTTGTTCCCCAGTTTTGGTTTTTGCAATTCATCATTCATCATAATTCATAACAATAATAAAAAAATAAAAAATCTCACGGACTCAATCGGAATTCCGGATAGAGATTTCAGGTGATAAATAAATCATTTATTCAATAAAACCAAGATCATGAATGAAAGTACTAGACATTCTTTCATTTTCATTAATTGGCATCGCCCGAGTCTCCGCTATTGAAGCAGCAACAAAGAATTTGTTGGGCCCCATTTTATTTTTTTGTATTGTATATTTTCCTTTCATTGAAAACGGCATTGGAATAGTTTCATTTTATTTTTCCTTTGTTAAACAAAAACCTCTACAGATATTTCTACTGTCAAATGACCCGGGAAACTGGGGGGAAACCATCCATTCTTTTTCCTTTGCCTTTGCCATTGCCATTGCCATTGCCAGTTCAAGATCAAACAGGAGAATCATTGCCACGAGTTCCGAGTAAAATGGCCATCAATTCTGGTTCCTCTGTGTTCATTTCAATTTCAAGTTTGGTCCAGTAAACATTGGTATTTTGTAAAAAAAAGACAAGACGACAAAGGAAAAAAGAAAGTTTATTGATTCCATGTTGAATGTTAGAATGCAGTGTGAAGTCTGCCGTCTGCTGTCTGCTGTCTCGAAACTGGCCTGGCTTGTTAAGTATTTTTTTATTGGCCTTCTGTTTCTTGTTATTTTGGGATTGTGAGGTCACATTAGGGAGCAGTAAAAAAAAAAATAATAAAATAACTGAAGCCAAACTTTCTTTCTCCTCTTTGTTTTTTGTTTTCCCTTCTCGCTCTCAAACTCTCACGCTATTGCTATTGCTCTCCTCTCCAGTCACCTTCACATTTGACAAGAAACGGAAACAGAAACCGAAGCAGAAAGTGGAAATGAAAGAGAGAATCCGGGTTAAAACCGGCATTCTGGAATTCGGATTGCAGAGCACTCCAAAGATAGTTTGTCTCCATCAAATAACACGAAGTAAAAGAAGAAGAAGAAAAGAGTTTAGCTATAGAAGTTGCATGTGCTGCAGTTTAGCTTCATTTAACCAAACCTGGAAATAGTGGAAAGGTTAGTAAGAATAGGAATCTTATCGTCTCTTTTCGAGTTTACGTTTACGAGAGGAAGTGAGGGAGAAAGAGAAAGAGAGAGATAGAGGAAGATGCAGTCAAGGGAAAAGAAAGAAAGTCATAAGTTTTACGAGCTGTATCTGTACACAAGTAAACTATACATGACCATTTCATTTCACCATTTGTCCTTCTTCCTCTCCCCTGACTGGATTCTCAATAGCTCTTTTGAACTTGCCATTTCACGGATACATTCTCTCTCTCTCTCTCTCTCTCGCTCTCTCTCACATTTCCCACCCATCTGTATTAAGGAGAGAGAGAGAGAGAGCTTTTTGGGTCTCTGAGTCTCGGCACTTGACAGTTGTTGTGAGTTGAAGTTGAAGTTGAAGTTGGCGAGACTCACCAGACGCTAAAGATTTTTCTATAGACTCCTCATTCGTCTTCATATACAAACACTTTCTCCTCTTTCTCATCCTCAAAAGAGAAAGAGAAAGAGAAAGCACAAGGGAAAAGAAGGATGAAAGTGAACCACCACCATTTTTTTCTTCCATATGTACTAAGTACACTTACATAAATTTTTATTTTTACGAGAGGACATACGATTGGGAATCCTCTGAGCTCTTTTTTTTTTTTAGATGTAGCGACAATGTAATGTATTTAGACTGGATTGGAGGAAGATCAAGGAAAGTAGCTCAGTTCTCAAAGTGTATGAAGAGCCACATGAATCACAATCTCATACAGATATCGAATATCGGAGAACAAGGAATTTTCCCACCATCCCCCCAACATTTTCTCATATTATGTAATTAGTATTTGGAATTCCTTTGGAAAAAACCTCATGTTATTTTTTAGGACGTATACATAAAAGGTAAATATGTTCATACGTCAAATAGCCACATTTTGTCATTGTCCAATTTGTTGTAAACATGAATAGTGTACAAGAAAATACTGATGTACAGATACAATTCACTTGTGCCCATTTCCACGAGGGAAAAGCTCAATATTTCCTCTGAGAATCCCTCATTTTACAGGAGAAAAACTCATTTTCTCTCTTTTTTGAGGGGGGGGGTGACAATGAAGGATCCGTGCATGTACATTCCATTTGTTTCCTGCAGTTTTCACTTATGACTTTCCCAGACCAAGATTCTTGAGATTCAAAGTGCACATACTTTGGTTGTCCCGCATTATGCAGATAACTAAACGTAAAATCCACCCGACATCTCTCTCTTTTTTGTGTGCAGTACAGTGTAATGATAAACTCATTTTCATAATATTCATTCTTCTCTTGTGGAGTTCCGACTTTCCTTTCAACTTCAACTGGAGTCAGATTGACGACTTGATTGCAAAATAATTTGCCATTGCCATTTGTCATCTCCATCTGCTTAGCAAAGATTCTATTTCAGAGTCCAGACTTGTTTTTTCCATTTTCTAAATCTGTTTTGAACACCAATCTCCTGCTTTCGTGGTTTCCCTCCTCAAATTGCGTTGTAAAAGGTTAATTTAGATTTACAGTTATAAATGTACGCTGAGTCAAATTGCCGTGGTTTTTCCACGTGTGAATAAAGAACAAAAGAAATGTAAATTTACAGTCCTCGAGCAGCCAACCAGCCAGACCAGGCAGACAAAAAAAACTTTGTCTGAAAGAGAAAGAGGCAGGAAAGAGATTGAGCGTCTGTATAGTACAGAGGGATATTTTTTTTACAGGTACTTTCGTTAGTCGGCGTAATTGTAACCATTTGAAGTAGAATTTATGGGATCATGGTCCGAAATTCGCATCGAAAAGTCTCAATGATTTCATGATGAAAAGGAAAATGAAAGTTTAGTGACTATTCAAATGCCAACTCAACTCAATTCCGACTCGGAACAAAGCAGAGTAAAAACCACAAACCACAGCAAGAGAACGAGAACGAGAACGAACGAATGTGGAACGACCACAAGTAAAACAATGGAAATACTGTGTACAGCTTTTCCCGTCATACATAAATATAAATATTCCAGTAACTGAAACAGACTCTCATCTCACCAGTAACTAATACAATGACAATTACTATAAACTTGAAGTTGAAGGTTAGTTCAGATCCCCCCCCCCCCCGCCCCGTCCTTTTCTCGTCCCCATTTCCAGGTTTTCCTTGTGGAAACGTGGAAAAGGCGGATGTCTTTACGGATATATGTGCATACAAATATACATGGAAGCACACTCTAATTCTAAGTTAGGGAGGAAACTCCAAGAACAAGGGAAACTGAGAGAGACAAATATTAAGTCAGGAACAGCGACAGAGGAAGTAATTGAACTTTTGTATACATGTAGGAGAAATAGAAACTATACAAATAGATCGTAAATTGTAAATTGTGAAGGTAATACAATTATCGTTAACCTCAAAATAAATGTCTCTGACAATCCAACAACAATGCTCTTAATTCTCTGCGCACTTTCTCCACTTTCTCCAGCTGTGTTTGTTTTGAGTCACCCAAGCCTCACACCCAATGGTTGGCAGGTACAGGATTTTCTGTACTTATGGAATTGGTTGTGGATTGTGGGTTTTGAACTGTCAGCTGAGGATGACGATGAAAATGAAAATGAAAATGAAAATGACGATATGGGGAACAAAATGGAACTGTTTTGTTCGACATGTCAAATTCACTTTTGACATTATTCTCATTTTGCTCGGAGTAGATTTTGTGTGTGTGTAGAATGTGGAATTAGAATTTATAATATGGGAAATGTTTTAATTAAACTTTGTGCCTTTAATTTATGATAATCATCAAGTGAGCATTCAACAGTAGTAAAGAGAAAGAGAGAAAGGACGGCTGACAATGAGTTTATGAAGTGAGAATTAATGAAGGATAAAATCCATTTTGATAGTCGTCTCATCTAGAGCGTCCTGGTTGATTCCATAATGACAATTGACAATGAAGACAAGAAGGGAGAGAAGGACAAGGATAAATACTGGCATTCTATTTTAGTGTTAATGCTTTTTATGTGTTCTTGAATGTGGAAAGTCTATTTTGTATTTCCCCATGAGAGAATCTCCGAAACCCAGAGGAAAATGCACAGCCGAAATGACGACCAGAATATTAAGAATCAGGATGAAAGCAGCATGTTGACATTGGAGATTGAGATTGAGGGAGAGAGGGCGAAAGAGAGAGAGAAAGAGAGAGAAATTGGAGAAAAACTTGAGTATTCATGTGGACTTTCAATGTTATATTATGGAGTGAATAGGGAATAGGGAATAACCCGTGGGGAGATTTAAATAACTAATTTACTGTAAATGTGAGAACACGGGTTTTATACGTAAATGTAGAAATAAAAAGAATTTAATGAGCAGTTTAATTAACTTTGATCCATTAACCTCAACCACTGCTTCCAGCCATTCCATTTTCCTTTTCCAGTTCCAGTTCCAGTTCCAAATCCAGATCCAGCCTCAATACAATATGTACGATACATTTTCCTTATCATTTGAGAGTCTCCTCGTCTCGTTGGGCAAATTGTTGGGGGAAAAGAGTTGGGAAGTCAGTCGAAGACCGAAGAGAATGCGGATAAAGAGAAGTTGGAGTTGAAGTTGGCAAGTATTGCGTCATCTCAGGAATTCTACTCACAATCAGTATTCTCATCATTTCCAGTGCAATGATCTGGAGGAATTATACCAGATTACCATTAACCACACAGAAATTTCCCTCCCCTCCGTGCAATAGTAATTTCACTCGCCCTCAATGTCTGAAACGAAACAACGTACCTGTAGAATAGTCGAATATTATCAACGTATATTACATTATATATGTCCACCATCTGTATAAGATAAGATAAGCTCCAACATCCACTATCCACATTTTAATTCCTTCATGAACTGTCGTAAAAAGCAAAGCAAAGGAACTACGGAACTTTCCTTTCTATATTATGTCTGTATATAGTCATAATCATTGGGTCAAAGTTCTCAAAACATTTCTATAATGCCTTTTATTACTTTTATGAAGGGGACAACCAACACAACTGTGCTTGTACAGATAATTGTCATTCTTCAAGTATGTAGTTCAAGTCAACAGAGTTCTCGAGACGCCGATGATGCATCACAATTACATCATGCATGAATATTCATTTGCCAGCATGAACGGTTCGTTTGTTAATTAATTAGGGAATATATAGAAAATGGAAAGGATGGCATCGGAGGATTAATTGTGCATTCGTTTTAATGACGAGCTCCCACTTTCCCCAGTACATTATGTTATTATGTAACATGTACAGATATAAGAAAAGGATCCGAATCAGAAATGATATTTGATGATCATTTAGTGAGAGTGATGACAGTGCTAACTGCGGTACAAAGCTTATACTCGTGCGTTTCTATTAGTTGGGAATGTTCTCCGTCTGGCCTGTCTAAATCTGATCCTAAGATCACTTCGACTTTATATTCTATGTAGCTGGTGGTGCTGGGTTTACAGATGGATTTGGATTTGGAGTCAGAGCCTTTTTTTTCGGGGCCGGACTGGTTGACCTCAATGATTAATGGATTTCTATATACTGTGGTTTGAGATGGATACAGGAACTATCTGTATATGCATGTAGGTACATATTTAGTATCCATTAATTTAATTATTTCGCTATCTCTGAGCAATTGTCATTGGAAATATAATATATTGTGCCCACGTAAATCCTAAATGCCAAAGGGCACTATTGAGAGTTTTCTCAAGGATGAAATCCGGAATTTTCATCCAAGCGAGAGCGAGAGCGTTTTGCTCACTCTTTCTTTCTTTGATATTTGATAGTCTGTGAAAAGAAATTCCGAAACATTTGTAAACTTTTCCTTGTACAGATAGTTAGTTTTGTAGATATTTATATCCATTAAATGATGAAGAAAAGAAGAAGTTATTATTCCTTTGGATTAAAATGAAACTCATGTAATTTCCGTTTGCTCCTCTCATTTTCCCTCATTTTCCTTGCCCTAGAAAATGCTTAATGGCTAAAAGTTTCATTAGAAATTGCGCATATTTAGACAATCTATTGAACATTAATCATGGACATGAAGGGAAATGTTTCTTCTTTTTTTTAAACTTGGATTTGTAATGGAATGTTTTGTATGGATTCGGAAGACATTTCACGTCTTGGAAGGGGAGAATCTAGATACAAATAAATGAAATGCCTTAATTTATTACGATCGCTAGTAGGAAAACTCCAATTCCAACTCCCAACTCGGTTTGAAAGAGAGACTTTAATAGAAAGTAAGAGAAGAAACTTCAACTGTATTTTTCTACCATCTACGACACTATGCGCTGTTTAATGTACATTTCCATGTTTCGATAATATAATAAAGAGTGAATTTGGGGGGGGGATGCAATGCACTTTAACATGCACTTAAGACACCGTCTGTATTGAGCCTATACAACTATACACAGACAATGTGCAGGGAATTGTGACAAGATCGTTTTCATTCATTCAGTTTCCGTGTCCAATGTATGTAAATTAAATTGAGTTTAGTCGTCATGAATGTTTCTGTGAGTCCTCGGTCGTTAGTGTCACCATGTGTGCCGAGTGTGCGTGACATTTCCATATATGTAGACAGTAGACGGAGAGTGAACAATTTCCTTCTTATACCTATGGTTACGAATGGTTTTTTTTCTCCCTCTCTCTCTCACCATCACCACCGTCATTGAGACGTCTTTTTTTATTTTATTATAGACATAATTTAGTTGAACTTCTATAGAAATGGAGATGTTACACGAAGACACTCTTTTTCGACGTCGACAGCTGCGTTCACACCATCATTATTTTTCACTCTCACACTTTCTTTCTTTCCCTGTATACGAACGATATCTGTATATTTTCCCAGTAGACTCTTGTTTTTTTCCGTGTGGGCATTGAATTGATGTGTGTATATTCGAAGTAGAACTTCACATATCGTCTGTTAAGTTCAAAAACGAACTATAATTATTTTCCTTAATTTCGTTTGTCCGAGTTGACCTGTTCTGG
>JAIUND010000727.1:0-55319 GCA_034699125.1 Gisinianus flammeolus
ATCGAAATCAGCATGTCTGAAAAGCTCGGAAATGGGTTTTTAGGCTTATTATGATGCATTCTGGTAGTGGCCACGGATATCTAATTTGGAAACACTGTGCATAGTGAGTTGATCGCCTCATCTGCGCAAAAGACTTTGAATGCGTATCTTATAATTATTGTTAAATATATAAAATCGTTAACGTTAAACATGTGGAAGCAAAATACTGCTTAAATCAATTGCTTCTTGTATATTATTCAATAAACAACATTTCCTTCGTAGTTGAGTAAATATTTTATTATTAAATTTTAATATGTAAGAAACATGTTTGGTTTTCCATTACATTCTTCTTTTTACTGTCCTCTATATATAGTCGCGGATTTAATTATTATTGCAATCAATTGCATGCAGTGTATTCATTTGGCTTTTCATCGAAGGAATTAATTAACCGAAATTTAGCGCATCTCTAGTTAGTTTAATTCAGAAGGCTAGATAATTAAAAGTTGACATTTCATCTATATTAAAAATCAGACTCTGATTATATCAGAGATATAAATATTATACAGCATCATGATTCTTCCAAAGGTAAAAATTTCCATACCTCAATTAATTTCCTATTAAATACTCTGCTGAAAGATGAAACTATGAAACATCTTTGATAGGGAAAGTTAACTATACGTTCATTACGTCATTAATCATCATTAATCCCTTATTGTCAGCTTTTAACTATCCACAATACGGGCACTTAATTTTATTGTAATTTTAATTAATTTGATGACTTTTCAATGGTGTTGGAAATTTTGGACACGAAAAATTCATATCACAGACACAGAATTCTTTCCTCCTAAAAAAACTCCTAATATATTTGTCTCCTCTGTCTCTCTCGTCTTTCCTCTCGCATAATGCTGGGTTATTATTGTAAATTATATGTATTAAATATAATTAAATGTAATAATAGTAAATTATTAAAGAATAACTTTACTACAAAGTATTATTCTACAGAATCTACTGCTGGACAGAGTCAAGTTCCATCCATAAAAAAAGTGTACGAGAAAAAGTTGGAAGACAAAACCTGGCAAGAAGATGAACATCAAAAACAAATTATTAATAAATTCGAAGAGATCCTTCAAACTCTACAAGATTACACACCACCACAAAAATCTATTGTACAGAAAATATTTGGTGGATTCTTTACGGGCTCTACAAAATCATTATCAGATGACAGCAATATTCCCAAAGGACTTTACATTTATGGAGCAGTCGGAGGTTCGAACAAAGTTATTTCATCATTATTATTACTTTTTTTTTGCAATTGCACAACAAATATGTATAGATAATTGAGGATTTGATAACATTATATAATATACTCATCCCTATTTTGTGTACAGGAGGGAAGACAATGTTAATGGATTTGTTTTATGATACTTCAAATATCAAAAGAAAAAAGAGAGTACATTTTCATTCTTTCATGTCCGATGTCCACACCAAAATCCATCAGGTCAAACAAGCAACGGTCCGGGATTTCAAGACGGGGACAAGACCGAAAATTTATGACCCCATTCCCCCCGTGGCGGAGGAGATCGCGGACACTGCATGGCTACTATGTTTTGATGAATTTCAGGTTTGTACACGTGTACATGATTTCTATACTTGAATCACATCGTAACTGTATAATGATGGTTGTCATAAGTGTCTAATAAAATTATAAAATGTTCAAATCAAATGAATAGGTGACGGACATTGGTGATGCGATGGTGCTAAAACGGCTATTTACAGAGCTATTTAGAAATGGTGTTGTTGTAATTTGTACGAGTAATAGACCACCTGATGACCTGTACAAAAACGGGCTTCAGAGATCCAATTTTGTTCCTTTTATCCAAATACTAAAAGATCATTGTGATGTGATAACCCTTGATTCTGGTATTGATTATCGGCGGAGGAGTGTACCCGGCTCGAAAAACACCGTATATTTTATGTAAGAGATATATTATGTTTTTTTTGTTTTGTGATTATTATTTGCTCTATAGAGCTCATAGATGTATTTTGTTGTGAAGTTTATAGATACATAATTAATAATAATGATTTCATTTCTCTTTCCTTTTGGATTTATAGTAATTCGCAGTGCGATGCTCCATCTGAGATGATTAGATTATTTAAAATTTTGTGTTCAAAAGAAAATGATATTGTACGACCCAAAACGTTGACGATCAAGGGCCGAAATGTAACATTTGACAAAACTTGCGGACAAGTGGCTGATTGCACGTTCGACGAGCTTTGTAACAGAGTAAGTGTGAAAAATGTTCTATATGTACATATGTATCATTTGAAAAATGAGCAAGTAATTAATTTGACTTTCCTCTGCAGCCTTTAGGAGCGAGTGATTATCTACAAATGTCTCAAGCCTTTCATACAATCTTCATCCGAGATGTACCTCAACTTAATATGAAAGTCAAATCGCAGGCTAGACGATTCATCACACTGATTGACACCCTTTACGACAATCGGGTAAGGTGTCGCTTAATTAATACAGTTTTAAAAATAAACCCACGATTGCATAATGTATTTCCATATGTGACATACTATCTAAATGAACTTACTCTCTGTATCAATATTTATAGGTTCGTATTGTCGTGTCATCTGAATTCTCTCACACTGCAATATTTCAATTACAAACGCAAGATTCGGATGCCATCGGGACAGCTGATGACACCCGAGCCTTAATGGATGACCTGGGCATTAAATTATCAGAACCCGGTAGTAAAGCAAGTATCTTTACCGGTGAAGAAGAATTATTTGCTACGGATAGAACTGTTTCCAGGTAAAAATTCAAGGGCCTTCATTGCCTTAAAAATATTTTGTATCTCAAGACCTGTTGTTCATTTGAATTTAAATGAAACCTATATATTTATTTTCACAGATTATATGAAATGACTCATAATGAAGAGTACTGGAATGCATGGGAAAAGCACAAATAATAGAGAGAGAAAAAAATCATCTAAATATTACCTACTTACAAAATATTGAATTAATTAAATAGAATCGCAAATGAAAACAACACAATTAGTCAGTTGTTATTTTAAGTATTCATGTATATATAATTGAATTGCTGGATCGATTCCGCAGGAAAATATAAAATATGACGATATAAGTAGATGTACCTTTATGTAAGTAAATGTATTACTTATTAACTTATTATATGATCGCAACTATGTAATTATAAGTTAATTGATTCATATTAAATGAAGCCCGGTGAAAGAGAACAAACGCAATAAAACACTTTTTTGCTTTAATTCTTTCAATCTATAATAATAATATACTCCATGTATTGTATATCTTTTACGCTGTAATTCTAGAATTGAGATTTGCTCAATCTGTACACTCGTCTGTTCTAGTGAAATCTCTCATTGGGGCGTCGTGTTCCTCGTTCGGCGTTTATATTGAGCAACGTAGACAAGTCTTATACATTGATTTGTATCATCTTATTTTGATAATAAACTGAAACTGGAAATTACAGTTGCATATATGCAATAATATGAATGTGTGAATGTAAAATATTAAAAAAATATATATATATAGATATAGATATATTTCTGTACGGTTCATCACAAATTGTGATTCACAATGTAAACTTTAAACTACATATATACAGGATTCGTAAGTATGTGCCTAACTTACAATTAGACACTTCAATTATCTATCTACATAATATTTCGTGCTATATACTCCAAATTCCATGACAAGTGTTTCAGTAGATTTCACTATATATGTAACTTACTGTAGTACTTATGCGACTGCTACAACCACTCTGACACATGTGTACAGTGTGTACACGAAATTACAGATAAAGTGAAGGCTATATGCAGAGCAGTCAAGGCCAAAATTCATAAAATGTACACGCGGACTATTAAGGAGATGAGAGCTTAATATTTACATATAATTTTACTTATCCATTTCATTTGTGTTCATTTTATTCTGTATAGTCTAGTTTCAAAATTGTATTTCGTATTTTTTACACGATATATATAGAAATTAGAATCTCTCTCTGCTGTGTAATATATATTGAAAGTATTATATAGCTATAGAATGTCAAATGTTAAGCATGACAACTTCGTTATCAACAATGGAATTCCATTCGGTAAATACTAAATTTAGATCGCAATCTTATATTTTGTCATATATTATAATTGTACCAAATAATTTGTATATATAATGTGTTTCCCTATTTATTTATTTTTCCAGATCCAAGCGTATTAGATATAAATCCGGTTAATGAAGAAGAGATCAAAAGGAGAGCCCGATTTTTACAACTCGGTAGATTTCCTGGAGTGACGGGAAATCACAGGGCAGCCTGGCTATTAAAAGCAGTTTCCGTAATCGATCTGACAACTTTGGCTGGTAATTTAGAAGTCTCCATACATATCCATACTCTTACATAACTATGTGTAAACTGCCATGAATATAAACACAGTTAAATTATAAATTAATTATTTTTACACTTTATATATAGGCGATGACACGGAAGCGAATGTAGTGCGACTTTGTCACAAAGCACTGAATCCTTTGAGACAAGACATTGTGGAGAAATTAGAACTGAATTTTGTGCCGACTTGTGGAGCAGTTTGTGTTTATCCAGCACGAGTTCAAGATGCATCAAATGTGTTGAAGGCTGCTCTTTCCAATTTACCAATCGCCTCAGGTGAGTATTTTGTAAAATACCTACTACTTACTATACCTATCAATAAAATGCAAATGATTTCTCGTCGAGACCACAGTACAAAAATGTACTCGTAAAAATTGCAGTTGCAACTGGATTTCCAGCGGGTCAAACAAGTCTCCAGGTTCGACTGGACGAGATCAAATATGCAGTAGAGTCTGGTGCGACGGAAATTGACATTGTCATCAATCGTCGTCATGCAATTGCTCAACGCTGGGATTTACTTTTCGATGAAATCAAACAGATGCGTCTCGCTTGCGGGGATGCAGCTCACATGAAAGCAATTTTGGCAGTTGGAGAACTCCCAGATTTCACTTATGTGTACAAAGCGTCCATGGTGGCCATGATGGCAGGATCTGACTTCATCAAAACTTCCACAGGTATAAAGCTGTGACGAGACAAAAATCCATCGAGAATGAGAATCTAAATGCAATTTCTAAATTTCTAATAATAATATCTGGAATTGTACACATATATATATATGATATTTAAAGGGAAAGAAGCAGTGAACGCCACAATCCCCGTTGGAATCATCATGTGTCGAGCAATTCGGGACTTTCATCACATCACAGGACTGAGAATTGGTTTGAAACCAGCTGGTGGGATTCGAACATCCTCCGATGCCATCAACTGGCTCATCCTTGTCAAAGAAGAACTGGGAAATGAGTGGTTGACTCCAGAACTTTTCCGAATTGGTGCATCCGGTTTGCTCTCTGATATTGAAAATGAACTTTATGTCTTTGCATTCGGTCGACGTCCGCTCATGAATCCATTGACCATTGCTTAACACAATGCCAATTTGATATTCTCATGATGTAATACATATATAAATAAAGTAAGTGCACTTGATCAATCTATCTGATTATGCAAGAACATTTGCTATTTGCTATTTTACTATGCCTACATAAGTATGCATTAAATGACTTGTCAGCAGTTCTACTGAACTGTCAAATATTTTATTTTTTTCAACTAAATTCAAAGAAAATCGTTTTAGGTAGATAGCAAAAAAAACAATAGTAAATACTTATGGCTATGGCTATGGCCAATTTAATCGACTTCTTTTCTTTGCTACTCTTGAACTTGAGAAAGTGAATTCAGTTCTAATGATCGAACTGACATTTTGAATTTTAAGCATGTAAAACAATAATAATAATTATTATTCCACTCTCAAGGTAGATGCAGGCAATAAGTTTTAGTTTTGACTATATACAAACTGAAGCCGTCTCCGTCAGCGGCTTCTTTACCAGTGTCAACATCAAACGTTTGCCATTAATTATTTCCTTTTTTTCTTCTTCTTCTTCAAAGTATGTACAGCAGTGAGGGAAAAAAATATTCCTTATGTCTGCGCTGGTATACCTAGAGTTTGAGTTTCATCTTCTGTGCAATCTTAAACCTGTCCATTTGTCAGACACGGGCACTTTTTATGACTTTCCATATAGTATAAGAAGTAAGAGTAAGAAATAAAATTGGTTTTAATAAAGTTCACATTGTCTATGTACGAATATTGTATACGAATACAGATAGTACAAATCACAACTAACAACCGCGTGCTGTATCATTTAAATTTAATGGAAAATGGAACAATGACATGATCTCTGCCTACTTATATATTATATATTATGTACAATATGTAATTTACACTTGAATTTTTTTAAACCAACAATGGACAAGGAGCAATTAAACCAAATGCACTTGACTTTGATAGATTTCCTCTGTAATAATAATTATCATTATTTTTATTACTATCATCTGCACATACAGATAGTCTGCTGTGTCTGTCTGTACAATATCAAATTGCTGGATGAATCGTATGTGTGAGAGAAAAAGAAAAAGAAAAAAGAGTATAGGTATCAATTAATTAAGATGGAAGATGGGAGAAGGACGTGTGTTGTTTTGTTGTCTACTGCTGGACTTTTTATTACTATATATTATGTATTGCAATTTTCTTATGTAAAGTAAAAGTAAACCCACGAGAGAGCTCTTTGGCCTGTGGCTCTCACAGCGTCGAATATTTATTGGTACATATTTCCATTTTCCATGTCAGATCAAATTTGTAGTGTAATATGTAATACATAACATAATACAGATGTCTATAGTTAAGTTTCTGATTGTTCATACGGAAAATGACAAATGAGTGCAGAACCCTACTTCTACTTACAGTTGAATTGTATTATGAATTGCAACCACCATTAAATTCGACATCCGCATTTGTCAGACACATTTTTTGCTCGGTTTCTTAAATTACGTGTGTGTACTGTTTGATGGATTATTATGGATTTTATTGCAGAGGGAGTTGAAATACAAAAACTATACAAAAAAGTACGTATGACTAATGTGTGTACAATATGTACCTATAATTCACCCACGCTCACATTCCAAATGAAAATGAGATTTTAATGCTGTTATATGATTTCCAAGATTGGACCATATCTGGCCAGGATAATGTTAATGAGGATGAGGATGACATTTAAGTAGAGATGATCTCCATTTACTTTCATGCCTCAAGTATATACCCTGGTACTTATTACTTGTTATTACTGAATATAAAACAAGAGCACGCACCACAACAGAAGAAGTGGTGAATGAGTGTAAAAATAAATGGTATTGTTGTTCTTGATGCTATAATAATCTAATAAGGATTTGCTACATAACAGTATAGAATTTCAATTGTCTCTGTCGATTACCAATACGAATTTGGTCATAATGAGCCATAAATCAGTTCATTGTCATTATGTCGCGCCCGGTGGTAGTTTTTTTCTTGTAATAGGACATACAGATATTTACGAGATACAACTCGGATCGTATATCATGAAGAGTTTGATCCTAGTTTTTTCAATTTTGTAAGGAAATTACTAATTGCAATGGGAATTGCCATCGTCATTACATTATTGTCATCCGCGTCGTCTGGCTCTGGCACCCATAATCATAATTTTGGGTGCGTCAAAACAATATCTGTATTAGTTCATCCACACACTATTCAATTCGACAGTACACACTCAGTTTTTTGTAAGTGGGCAATCAAATTTCAATCTCAATCTCTACAAGAAATTATTAAATATAAATATAGTACAAATTACAAATGACATTTGTAAGCAGCAGCAGGGTTTGTAAATGGTAAATGGTTTACATGTACAGTTTTATGTACGAGCATAATTAAGTAGACATTATGATGTGCAAGTTTATCAGTGAAATGCGCAATCTGTAGAGGTATATAATAATAAAATATTAAAAATCTTCAATCTCTATACCATATATATTTTTATAATTAGAAAATGTAGTACATTCATCTCATTTCATGTACAGGAGATTAGAGCTCTGGAGTATATAATTAAACAAAATATTTATGGTGAGAAATATGGCAAGTTGTATATGTATAATATATTAATATTATACAGATATATATATGTAAATTGTATATCATGGTAAGTTGATGAAGGTATAATATCAATATTTCTATGTTTATGTGTAATTTGGAAATATATGTGTGATGTGACTCACATCATGTGAGTGTCTGATTATTCAAGGACACGATACAAAAAAAAAGAGGAGAGGAATTTGTGTGTATTTAAAAGACTTTAAAAGATAGTGTTTATCGTTATACTCTCGACGACTGGATGATTTCTAATTGTTGTTGGAGTGCGTAGATTTGTCTCTTGAGAGATTCTTCTCTCAATTGAGACAAATATGGAGACTCTTTGGAGTTTTGAATGAATTTGACGGATTCAAAGTCCGGAGCCGTTCCAGAGACGATGCCCGACGGTGGGACTTTATTCCCATTATTTGAAGGTCTCCGATTTCCCGAACCCTAATTAATTAATTAACAAACCAAACACACAACAATTAACAATAAGTTCATACACACACACAAGCCTGGACAGGGGAAACTATAAACTATAGGAAAAAATGAATAATTAATTAATTAATTACATCTTGTTTGATGGGGGCGGGTGATGGGACAGTATTGGGGAAATTGATGAATTCCGTCAGGGATTGTCCATCCGTGGTGACGGTCACGCTCTCTGGATTCGGTGACTCTGGAATGGGAGAACCGGACAGCTCATGGACTACTTGATGAAGATGAGGATGATGAAGAGGAGGAGATTGTGGGTAGTGACCAGGATAGGAGGAGGGGCTGACGGGTACTTGACCCAGAGGGACTGGAATTGGACTCAAATTAACTGGGACTTGACTCAATGGGACACCTGGACTAAGTGGGATGTCCGATGAACCAGAACTAGGACCATTATTATTATTATTATTATTATTATTATTATTATTGTGATGAGAGTGAGAGTGAGATTGAGATGGAAGGGAAAAGTCCGCGAGGATTTTGATAGAACTGGGAAGGGAAGGGAGACTTGGGACAGCATAGATTGTGGTGAGGACGACTGGAGTGTCTCGGGAAATGATGGTGCCCACTGGGACGGGAGCCAAGAGAGCTCCAGTGGTGATGGGATAGGTCAGAGGGGAACCATATGGGCCACGATTTAAGAGGACTGTGAATCCAGCGGGTGCAATCACTCTCGTCTGCGCCGTGTAAATCACCATGGGTTTTTCTAGTGGGACTTCCACGGCGGGGATGTGACCTGGACTTGTACTGATGGCACTGGACAATGGGAGCTCCCCTTGGTATTTGGCAAAGAATGGTGGCAGTCGCACACTCACTTTCTACAATATATATGCACAATAAACGCTCATGAAAATCCCGTATGCCGTAAGGTATTTCCAATTCTATCTGATCTGTAATTAGAATTGCTAATTAAATTAAATTAAATTAAATTATTAATTATTGTAAATTACCTGGTGAACATGAGGGAAAACGTGGAGAGCATTTTGTGGGACAATGTACAAAATCACCGTTTTCTTTTCCGCCAGCTGAGCTGAAGGCTTCATCACTTCCACGTCAAATACCGGGGAAATGGGCACAACAGCTGGGATCCCCTACAAAAAATAATGATGTCGTCAAACTTCAAATGTCAAATCGAAATCGGGAGTATAATTTCCGCAGACAAATGGCATATAGAATATGAGATGCAGTTATATTATATACTTAATTAAAGTCAAATCCGGTCGAATTTCTGTCCATTTCCCTCGATCAGGGACTTACATACAATAGTTCAAAAGTCCAGTAGTATATACAAAAGGTCAATTATATTCATCCGTCCGTTTCTCCGTGTTTATGTCCTTGTCCTGATCCACAGCGTCATATTCTACATAGGTTAACGTCCACAAAGTGATAATTTTACAGCCATACATATTTTTATATCGAGAAATCGAGTGAGGCGACGACCAGTCATTTTGTTTTGTCCTGTGAGTGCATTTTAATTTTTTTAATTAAGGATATAATAAAACTTAAATTTCATTTCACAAGGAAATAAAAATGAGAAGGCTAATTTTAATTATGTGTTGCATCAAAACTTACATAAATAAATACACGTTCGAGGATTTACTTTTTGGAATTAGTCTTTATATCTGTTTCTGTGTTTCTGTACTATTCGAGACGGTAATTAAAATCCATACTGCTGTTCTCGTTCCCCCTTGAATATCTGTATTTATGAACTTTTAGATTTTAGTATTGAAATGTTGAAATTAAGCGTGGCTCCGCGTTGAAAAAAGCACATATATGATATATATGAAAGAATGCTAAATATTCCCACGACTTTGGCTCGTAATTAATTAAAAATTACGAGCGAATTGCTTTGTCACTGTCAGAAATGTAATGTGAAAAAAACTTGTTTTGCCCACAAATATCCGACCAACGTGGATATTTTTTCAGGTTAAAAAGGTATGGAAAAACATAATTGTGGAGTCCATATAATATATGTATATCGTCTGTTAAGTTCACAAACGAACTATAACGATTTCCCTTAATTTGCGGAAATGCTACTACTGCGTCCGTCTTTGTGGGTAAAATCCTGAAACAATTCAGGGTGACAGAAACGGTCATGGCCGACAATAATGTCGAAGGACCCAAAGCTCCATCTTGAGCTCTTTGACCTTTGGAGCAGGTCAACGAAATTAAGGAAAATAATTATAGTTCGTTTTTGAACTTAACAGACGATATATATATATATATTAAAGTCTGCACTGGAGTCTGATTCTGATCGTGAGTCTGGAGTCTGGCTGTAAATTACAAATCAATTCCATTTTTCCTATTCCTCAAACACAAAGGGAAACTAGGAACTTTTTTTCGTACACCTTGCAAAGTCTATCATGTTTAAAAATCCAAATCCAAGTTGAAAGATTGAATGTAGATTCGAAATATTGTATGTGAATGAAATTCCCCATAGTATATGTACTTATAATATGCAACCATATGCTGGCTCGGCTGCAGGAGGAATTAAAAGGATAATAATTATTTGTTTTGAAGAAGAAAACTCTCATTATATACTTAGCTTTGACTTTGTCTTTGGCTCTGGCTCTTTGGCACAGTGTGAATTTTCCTTGTTTTTTTGCTTAATGCTTATGAAATTTGTACATATATATATATATATATAGGGAAGCGGAATGAAGATCAGTCTAAAGATAAAGATTATATAAATATGGCGAAGCTGTGAATTAAATGTTTTTACCTTTTGCTGGTTGTGATTGTGATTGTTGTAGTTGTTGATTGGGAATTGGTATGGATTATAGCGATGATGATGGTAGGGCTGTGGATGTGGATGCTGATGGTAGACG
Source organism: Gisinianus flammeolus (assembly GCA_034699125.1). Lineage (NCBI taxonomy): Eukaryota > Metazoa > Arthropoda > Collembola > Symphypleona > Katiannidae > Gisinianus > Gisinianus flammeolus. The sequence goes on from JAIUND010000727.1 coordinate 11,372, forward strand.
GGAGGAACCTCGTAATAATTCTCACCCTCGAAATAACTCCCTTCAACCACCACCAACATATTACAAACGGAAATCACTGCCACCATCAAAGTCATCCGTATCGTCATTCTCTGTGGGAAAATAATCCAAATCAAAAAATTTCATCACATCACATTCATCATTCATATTATTATAGTCTATATTTTCATGTGGGTTTTACTTTACACGTTTACACACATGCACTCGGAAATCCGCACGGAATAAAGTCACCATCACATCTCTCTCCACTCTCTCCACATATGGTTTTTTTTTATTCCTTGTAATTTCCTAGAGCTAATATACAGACAACAGAGGTCAACTTTTTGTTTTGAATCTCGAGTAATGTAATGTAATACTGGAGCTTTTGGCATCAGTGCCATCGCCATCAGTAAACGAGAGTAAACGATGTCGGGCCGTCTCGACTAATTTTCAACTGATATTTTACGATATTTTATGGAAAAAATTTGGAGAATATACGATATATCTGCAAAAGTTAGTTAACTTTTAACGTCGTATTATGAGGATTATGAGATCGAGATGAACTAAAAACTTTAAAACAAAAAACCTGACTAACTAACTAACTACAGATACAATCAATTGTTTCCTGACTCCATCCAAAAAAAAAAATCGTTCGACTTTTCGTTAGTTTTCATATTGTATTTGTAATTGTAATAAAATGTAGTAAAATGGAGTGAAACGTACCTCAATCTCAACCTCATTCATTTCCAATCAAAGAATACTGATACATATCGAGTAGATGAACGATGAAATAGGTAACAAACAAACTATTTAAATGATCGTCGCTTTTCATTATGTGCGTCATAACACTCATAACTCAACGAGGAAATCTTCAATCTTCCAGAATGAAATGTGAGAAAAGTATACATATACATATGCAGCAGACGGGGTGAAGAGAAAAAAAATGGTCAATTAATCATAAAGGTCTGCTACTGCTACTGCTACTGCTGGATATGTATGTAAAAAGTCAAAGATGCTTCTCTGAATATTTAATTGACATAGATGAGATAATTTACATGCTCGATTATGGTCAGAGATTTTTTTTTTTAGTGTGTGGAGCATCACAGACAGAGTAACAGAGTAGCCATTTACATGTACACAGAGTGTTGGGAATGCGATTATAAATTGTATATCTGCATATATATAGAATGTTCAATGTACATAATTCCAGTTCTCAGCAGTTTGTATACTTTGTCCTATACAATTTGTAATTTGTGATTTGTGATTTCCCTGCACTGTGCTGAATCTTCCTGCTCTCATTCTGAACATCCATTGGAAAATCAATAGATAATAATAATAATTGTTATGCTTTATTTGTTTATCCATGTCCAAAATGACCTTTGAATGAAATGTTTTTAGATGAGATGAGAATGAGAATGAGAATTAAAGATGTATTGTTGATTGTTGATTTATTGGGACGAGACAAAAAAGACAGTTAAATGGGAGCGAGAAAGAGGATGAGGTCGGAATATACGGAATATACATACGTAAATATATATGTATATTTATTATTTACATAAGGAATGAATACAGGTTGGATTTTGGATATTGGCAATTAAAATATAGTGCAGAATTGTAGGTATATTTGTAAACTAACTGAACTCGACCGGCTATTAGGAATTTGGCCAATTTGATTCACATTTTCATTTTCATTAGAGGGGAATTATGGGAAAATGAAAACGATCACGACGACTATACAATGTTCATTGAATTATTCAATTTGAATATGAAATTCCTCGTTGTGGTTTTGGATACAGCAAATATCCACACAGTATATATGAAATATATAGCAATTTATAGGTAAAACATCAAGTGGAAAAGTGAGACAGGAAAAAGTCAAGGCAAACGGCTTGGCGTGTGTGACTATTCTATTCTATTTGACTAGGTAGGTATCTGAATTCTGAATTCATTCCTCAAGACTTAAGAGTCAACACTCGAGCCAGTTATATATCGTATCGTAGTTACCAATAGTTTTATACAGATTGTGATTACCTATTATTATTATTACTATGATGATTTTACCCTATAGATAGCCGATTAGACGATCTGATGAATGGATGGATCTCTCATAGATTATAGATATACCTAGACTCTCGTCGAGAATATCACTTTAATTGCCGACATTTCATTACCAAGTCAAGTCTGTCTTATTTCTCACTCTCACTCTCTACTCTACTATACACATCCATATTATCTTTATTACCCATTTTTGGTTATATAATTCCCTTCCTCAACTAAACCAACAAGAACCACGAGAGAACGACATTCAGATCCTACATCAATCAAGATGCTTTATAAATTAAAAAATTACTCAATATAACTTATATATCGTAATGAAAATGAAAGGGTCTCATCTGCTCCTTTTCTTCAACTCACAATCACAATCCTAACACTGTATAGCCAAATATTATTGAAAATAATAAATAGAATTAATTCTATGAATAATTTTAAGGAACCCAAACATTTTTTAACATTCATATGATCTTTGGAATATCTCTGATCGGGCAAGATTTGCCTTGTTTTCACAATCAATATTATCCAATTAATTGAAAGTTTGAATTGCCAAAACGGTTGGACTTGAACGCCAATCAAATTCTTTCCTTGCTCTGAGTCCAGCAGTGGACATTCAGAATGAATTCTTCGTTTTAGGAATTTAACTGAGGATATATAACTTTCGCGTATTAATTACGATAATTACGATTAAAAAAAATCAAAATCTGGAGTAAAATATTTACCTGTAGGAGCTCCATGATTCAATCCTTGTTAATTCCGTACTTTTAATTCTAATCGCACTATATATTTATTTATTTATAGTGCTCGAATTCCCGGGCACTATATTTTAATCACAGTAAATTCGGAGCACAATTTACTAAATCCTCAAATTTCCTAATGCTTATCGTCTTATATTCTTATTGTACAACAATATGAAAAGAATGAGGAACAATGAAAATGGGGGGTGGTGTCTGCTTTTTGTCTTTGTCGTCGTCGTCGTCGTTTGTATATGATGTGACTGTGACTGTGAACTGTGACTGCCGGTGTCTGACTGAGGAAGATCCCACCGTCTCATTTTCCTTTTTATATGACTGGCCATCTTTTCCTACTACTGGCAACACATGGAATTGTATTATTATTGCATTGTACACCTGACTATGACCTTAGGAAATGAAATAACGTAAAGTAAGTACCACCACTAGACAAATGTGTGTGTGTAGTAAGTATGTATAGAAGTACATATACGTATGTAAAATGTCCATGCAATTCCTCTCCCCACAGTGCATTTCTCATTCTGACTCTCCTACTTATTTTACTTATTACTTTGTATTTTGTAGTAGTTAGTACTCAACAAAGTTACACACGCAAAAAGCAATGGACCATATAAAAACATCTGAATGTCTGCTGTGCGCTTGTTTTTATCACTATTCACTATTATTCCAGCGTCCATGTAAACTCTGTATGTATGTACTCGTACCCACATTCTCTCTTTCCCATTTCCCATTTTTTATTATTCTCCTTCAATTCTTCAAACAAATTATTACGAATAACGAAATATTAGAATAAGCTGCTTATTGGCGTTTTGGCATCATTAATGATTAATTATGAATGTGAGAGACAAGAGAAAAAAACTGTATCAAATGGAAATGGACAAATTAAAAATTAACATATTAAATTTATATACATTTCCTTTGTTCTTGTTCTTATTTTCCTCTCTCTCTCTCGATCGTCTCTGATTTTCCTTTGAGTTGCCGTGAAACCGTGTAAAGTATATGGTGAATAGTCTGGACAAAAAAATGGACATGATATTATTATGATGAAATCGACTTTGTTAATCTTGGAATTTAATGAAATGGTGGATACATGTAATGATGTACGTATTTAATATTATTTAATATTATGATTACGGACTCGGGTAAAAAAGCATTGCTCTTCATTAAAATCTATGTAGGTATGATTGTTTTTTATAGGTATGCTTGAAAAGAATCTGAGTTGATGTGAAATTACAATTACATAATATGTTTCATGTTAATTTGATTAAGTTGTCAAGAAATGAATTAGCGGTATATATACACACAGCTGAAGCGTGAGTAATTCAAATGGACGACGAACAAAAAGGGAGACACGAGAGATATATATTCGCTCATGTTCGACATGTTCTCCATGGTCCAATGCATTCGCTTCAATTCTACTTTGTTGTTCGTCATCAAAGTCCAAATGCATGTAAAATGTAAGTCGAGAGACAATGACAATATAATGGCGAAATGGGAAACCAGAAAATCGGGAAATAATTAATCCCTTTTTAAAAAGGGATTACATTTTTTAATTCATTATTAATTGAGAATTAATTGGATAAATAAATAATATGCAAAAAAAGTCTCACACACAATCTCTTCATCTCTCGTGCACTATACATTTCTATATTTTTTCATCATCGACTTTTAGCAGTGACGTCCGCAATATAAAATATTTAATTCTAAAACTGGACGTTCTCATGGTCAAAGTCTGTAGTGGAATTTCCACGCGCTGTGTCCTTTGTCATATGAAGTTAATTATTGGCCATTGAACCGATGAAATCACAAATCACACACTGATTCGAGTTGACAGCTGAGCAGGGAAATGACTGTATATAACAAACTAACGATAAGATTCCAGAGAGAGAGAGATTATCGAAATCGAAAATCAAGATTCCGAGTCCGACGTGTCATCGCCATTTGTCAATTGTCATTTCGTCATCGAGTTGGGGAAATGTCATCGATCGGTTCTCTTTTGGAGATTATTTTGAGACCACATTGAATTGGATTGTGGACTACGCCTTTCCTGGAACGTGATGGCGAATAAATATATCAATTTTACTGTTTATCTATATGTATGACTGTATTTTTATTTGTACCATATATAGAATTGCCTGAAAGTCTGTGATTTGCTTATTGTTAGAATCACAGCGTACATACAATTTAAATGTGAAAAATGCACCTGTGCATCTATACAAAACAAAACTACAAACGTCCAGTTGCCAATTGCCAATAATAATAATAATCCATTTTTTGCATATATACAGATATATCTTATATGTACAGATGAATGAAGACTTTTGCAAGTGTGTGTTTGTCTTGACGGTCAATTAATTTTCCAAACCCTACAATTTGAACACTCAATAAAAGATGTTGGATATCTATAATCTATAATTACACCCGATACTTGAGCTTTATTGCTTTTCATGTGATTATTATACAGATACACGTATATGTTCATTGTAAAATGTAAAATGGAGGTTCCGTATTCATTCCGTATTCATTCTAAAATCAAAATCACCGTTTCATATGCGGATGCAGACATTTTGTTGAGATATGTCCATATGTCGATGGGAATGCTGGTCTGGAAACTATAAATTATGTAAATTACATAGTTTTTCATAAGGATAATGATATTGTAGTTGAAAAGGGATATACTTGTTGAAATAAGATGATGAAGCATACGATATATCAGGCGTAAACGTGCAGACTGTGGTCAATCTAAGATATGTATCACATTCACATAATGTACAATATGGGAATGAATAACCCATAATTATAGATATGGAATGAACTCCTTGATTGCTACCTTATAAAATGATACAATTTATCAATTTATCTTTGTATTTCATCTCAATAATAAATTTTACTGATCAAGTCATCGACAGCAACAACCAATGGAATTCAATCTAACGCTATATATCGTAAGATATATGGCCATTTCTCTCCTCCCGTTTTAAGATCCACTTGGACTAAATATGGATGGAACATATACATATTCCTATATATATCTGTACAATTTTCTGTATTAATTTTAATGATGTCATCATCTCCAGTGATTTGTAAAAACAATCGTCATTAGTTTTTACTTTTACACTCTCTGAACTCTGAGGAGCGCAATAAAATCAGCGGATTATCTGAACAGTGTGTGCGCGCAGTTTACAATGTATTTTATATTTTATGTATTGTAGCTTGAATAAAAGTATAGCTTTAAACATGATAATTCGTAAAGTGATGTCCAAACGGTTGTGAGCATATCGTACCTGAGCTGGATCATAATTTGGATATGAAGCGAATTGGGAATTGGAAATTAGAAATTCAATTACCCTCATAAAGGAGTTATCGACAGCATATACATATTCATATCATAATCTTCCCAGGCATTTCCTATATACCTTTTTGGTTTGGGTTTTCATTTTCATTCTCTTCCCTCGATTCCTCCCTATATAACTAATAACTACTAACTACTAACTACATATACCTACGTATGCAAACACCTACATCCCTGGAATCGAATGGCATTATATATAACTTATAGAGAAGTATCTGTAGAAGGCATTTCCTTTATAGGTAAAAACAAGATGAAGGGGAATAAAACAAAACAAAAAACACTCTTACTCCGCCGTTTCTAAATTATATATCTATTGATTTCATTCATCATATGTCTCTCGCTTCATATCATTATCATTAACGTTGATGCTTTTGATGATTCTCTGAGCAAAAAATTAAGGGGAAAAGAAAACGTGGATGGGATTTTTCAAAGTCAAGTGTTAATTCTATTCGGGGTTGACAGAAATCAAAATGATCATGTCCAATTACAGATATATACTTCAGTCGTTCGCCGCGAGTTTGCCATAAATTTATATACATTCTCTGCACTGGACCAAAAATTATTACTTGAAATGGAGAATGGAGAATTGCAAGCCAATTATTGCGTACATATATTACAAACTCTCGATAATCGATGCATATAATCGAATGGATTTGATTCTGATTTTTCAATAATAATACACATAGATTCATATTCATCTATATGCGGATTGCTCAAACCAAGTTACTGAAAAACGAAAAACTCAACATCAGTGTGCTCAAGGCGGAATATTTATCGTTAGTGAAATTGCATCTATAAATCACATTGAGTTTTTTTCCTTTTGACAAGCAAACAAAAAACGTTTAAATACAAATTTCACTCCACTTCACAACTGTTTACTACGCTATGTTAAAACTGTTCAAAGCCCAAATGTGTAGTACAAATGCATTTTTGTAAAGGAATCAATTAGCCCGTTTTCTATTATGCTGCTACAACTAATTGAAGAGTTGCTCTTATTTATATTTACAATAACAATAACAATAACAATAAATAGCAAAGTACACAGATATAAATGATATAAATAGAACCAAAATAGAAATAAAAAAGATGTAAGCATTTTTTTCAGTGCAATTCAATTCAAATCCAAATCCAAAGTGCATGCATTTTGTTCATTGGAAATTGATACAAAAAAAAACAACTTGCCAATTAAAATTAAAGGAAAATGAAATATATAGTAAATTCCCTTATGATTTTTTATCGCATATCTATCGTAAAAAGTGAACTCATAAACTATAAATTACGGGGTTGCATTTTGTATTTTGCTCTTTAATTTCCAAAAATTCCAACCTCTCACCTCGAAAATCACCTCACACAAATATAAATACAAATAAGTACACAAACAAACTGATCGTGAGACATAATAGCATAATACATTAATACGGCCACTTATCTTCATCCTCGATTATCGTGTGTGGAATCTTTGTGAAACAGTCGTCCATTATACATTTTAAATAATAGCTATATATTGAAGATGAAAGAGAAGAGTGCTTCAAGAATCAAGTGTGCTTATATCTTACATATATACACAGACATTTTTGTAATTATTATTTGTGAAAAAATGATATAAAAAAAAGGCTGTTTATTTATACTACAATTTTTCTATTATGATGCTTTCTTGACTGACGAAAAAACGAGAGTTAAACTTGTCAAGTGTAAACATTGAACTTGATTATGAATTATTCGACCGTCATCACCATCACCATCATCATCATCATCATAAGAAGAAGAATAAGAGTAATAATTTCTATAGAAGAGAAAAAGAATGAGACGACTCGACTCGTCTCATGTCTGTGATGCGGATTATTGATAAAAGATCCAGATGAAGATTTTTCAAGTACATATATATGAAATAAATACGAAAGAGAGGCTTCAAATCACGAGACTCGACTGCAAACAAATACAAATGAATGGAATAACACACCAACGAGATACAAAAAAAAAACTGGGAAGACAAAGTCATAGCCAAAAGAAGAATATAAAGTAATTAGTTAATTCTGGCAATTATCAATTTACAATTCAACAGTCACGCTTCACACTCTCCACTAACTAACACATCTAAAATCTGTATGTGCAAATGTGCATACAGCAGCCGTTTATTCCAATATAGTTAAGTAGATATATCTGTTGTTGTTGTTGGAGAAAAGTGAAAATGAATAGACGGATTTTTGTAATTTATCTTCTCTTATTATTATTATATTACGTTCACTTTTAGTTTCTATCAACCAACCAAAACAGAAATTTCCCATAACCATTTTTTGATAAAAAAGAAAGTAATCGCCAAAAGCTTCTTGTGTGTGGATCTTGGCGATGTTTCAAAAGCAAAATTCGAGCATTTTGTTCCGTTTTTTTTTTTTTTAAATTATTGTTGTTATTTAATGTTTCACTTACTGAGATTTTGAGATTCGGAGATTCAGAATAAAAATACATTGGAATGCACATGCACGTTGTTACTTTTACAAAATTACTGATAAATGCATCACTACATAATGATTGATAAAATGCCAAATTCCACTGGCCAACGCAATACAACGCGTTACATAAAATTATCCGCGTTTTTTTTTGGCTTCAACTGCTATAATTTCACTGTTACTTATTTACCTAATCGACTGAATTGTTAACCACTATAAAGCGAATTTTTCCCTATACAAACTCCGAGTGTACGAAAGATTCGAGAGTATATACATTATACATTAAACAAAATATATACTTATGGAAATGATTTAATCAAATTGAGTGAATTTTGTCGAGATGTTTATACGTATATATTTCAGCTAGTATTTTCAGTATTTTCAGTATTTTCCTCCACACTTCCACTTTTGTACAGGAAATATTCGCTTAAATTACGTATTAATAATAGTAATTGTGTGACTAAACGATCTTGATGACTGTAATTGTAATTGTAATCACGTCCCACATTAAACGATTACTCCAACAGCCAATTCGATCGTGTACCTGTCAAATTTGAAATTTCTCTTTCCTTTTTTTTTTTTGGTTACAACATTTTTCAGGATTTTGACTTTTTATCTTGACAAAAAAAAAGTCTGATATATATAGATGTGTACTTTTGTTATATATTTAATATATACCTATATATATCGTATAATCTATATTATTGCTTCACTTGTCATTACCGTTGCATTTGAATTTGATATTAAACCCAATTTGTGTGTGATTTTGTGGGATTTGAGATTTTCTTTCCTCGCTTTTTTAGAGATTCTCCTTGGAGACTTGGAGCTTTTGATTTGATTTGAATTTAAAACGGAACTATGTACAAAAACTGCATACGTATATACGTCAATTCAATATAACATATCTTATGACCACGTAAAAAATATAGTAAAAAAACAGACATGAAAAGTATCTATTCATAATAGAGGATTAACGATTGACGATTACTTTGGAGGGGTTCCCACAGACATATACAGATACATACTTTGTTGTTAAATTAACCGTGAATATCTCTGTACATATATGGAGACTTTTGTTTGCCTTTTACCTTTTACCTGCTTTTACCACCGTCATTCATACAATATACGAATATACAATAATTGCACATCATCATCATCATCATCAATGATCACAATATGAAATCTTTTATTATTCGACTCCTCTAAATCAAATAAGTTATGATCACTTAGCTGTGCTGCTGCTGCATGTGTATGTGTGTGTGTGTGTGTAAAAAGCCACTTGATTATAAGTATGTATGCTTCAAATCTGTGAATTCTGATATATGGATTTGCACTGTTAACTTTACAAGTAGAAATTTGTTGGAAACTTTTAATATTTTATGGGCCGTAGATGTGTGATGTGTCTAGGTAAATACAGATACATAATAATAATAATAATATGATAATACACAAATATACACACGTACATAAAGGTCTATCTCTTTATATTTTATCTATACCTGTACATACGAGTACAAATTCTCTCTCCTTTTCCCAAAATACACGTAAAAATCATTCCTCTCCGTCTGAAAAAAACATCACTCTATTCGTAATCGTAATCGTAAATAGAGTCAATTTGGTTTAATCGTAAAAGTGTGCCTATATAGCATACAATTTAAGGCTTTCTCTCCCTCATATAATTAACTATATAGCTATAGCTATAACACATGCGGTAGTGTATAGACTATAGACTGCAGACATACTCAATTCATATTATTGCATGGTCCATTATTTTTTGATTATATTACAAAATAAAAATTACAGAAATATGGATATTGAATAATCACAGAGAGTTCATTGAACATTTTAACGGAGATCCTTTTCCCCATATCAAAATGTGTAATATTTGTGTTGATTTTGGACGCCAATTTAGTTTTTCCCAGTGGTTCTAAGTACGTTTGTATCACCATCTACATAAAACCAAAACAATCGAGTTAATTTGAGTCAATTTGATTCTTGTGCTCGTCAATTAATTTCCATTTAAGTCTAAATAAATTTCTCTCTTTTTCTATCTGTTTGTACATGTATGTGTATAGGAAAAGGAAATAAAATAAAAAAGTTTGAATGCGTGTATACATATGGATTTGATGGAGGTATAATTCGTAAATTCGTAAAGTACTGATTATGTGATTATATAAAGAGAACTCCATTCCATTATGAGATGACTCTATAATATGCGTTGGATTATTTGATAGTCCAAGATTTTCATCATAAATACGGTATTTAAAATACCTATAGCTATATGGGTATACATGTGGATTTTTTTAGCCACGCACGTATTTTCCTTTTACTCGGATCTCTCTCCATTTTTCAATTGATGGTTAAACAAAAGTTACATGTGCCACACACGTCCGTACATAAACAGTAGGCACTAATTTAAACTATTTGTGGCTGTTACGATTTACGATGAAAGAGCGATTATGACGGAGATACACACTACATTCTACATGCTGACTAAAATTTTAATTTCAATTCACAATTCACGTGTGTCCACGACAAGAACTCTACATTAAGAATTTTTGTTCGTTCTTAAATTGGTTCTTTTGTTTTCGAGTTGGAGGAGAATTACGTACAAATATTATATATGTCTTTCATTTTCTCCCTTTCCATTTTTTTTTATCAAATCAGAGAGATTCAGATCATTGTTTTGCTCTTACAAACGGTTACGGTTAGAGAGCTAATTATGATATGTACATTCGTCGAATTACTTGCAGTCTGTATATAGTTTTGTACTTGTGCATAGTATAATTCTTTCATCGAGCCAAATGCCAATACATGTAAAATTGTAAAAGGACACACGCTATTGCATGATAATATTGATAATATTTCCCTGGCATATGTCATTTCCCCGCATCAATTCCTATAGATTAAATTGTGATTAAATGTTAAATCACCTCATTAGAAAATCCCCATAAATAAATCATCGTTTTATAACTTTCAATCTTTCAACTTCGACGCATGGAACATAAATAAAACGGACATTTTTTCAACTGATTTTCCATGCATTTGTATATAAATAGAATTTCCTTTTACGTTTTGGGTGATGTGGGTTCTTCAAGTTTATTGGGCCGATGTGGAGATCGCGTCTTATTGTTAGATTTTTTTTCTAACTATTATTAAACTATGTATATTTGCACTTGTACAGATAAATACTTCCTTTCCTTTGAACGCCTCATAAATTTTGTGGAAAAGTTTTAATTTTGAGACAGTGAGGAAAATCAAAATCAAAATTTGAAATGTGAATGGTTGACTGTCTAGTTTTCTTTTATTATTATTATTATTATATTATTATTATTATTATCAGGCTGATAATATCAGCATGTCAAAAAAAAATTAACATGATCATTTCGTGAGTCAATAATTTCACTACCAAAAAGGAAAACCATATTTTGTATTTCTAGTATTTCTATATACACACAACACAGATAAACACTAAATAACATGAGCCAAGTTCTCTATTTTCCATTAAACAATCCTTAATTATTATTCATATTTTATTACAAAACGTATGCTCTTATAATCATTATTATGAATAATTTAATACTAATTCTGCAGTCTGTTTATTCAGAATTCACAGAAAAATTATGAGCAGGAGATGAAAATTCGAATTCGAATTCGATGAATGATGGAGATTTCATGCGTAAAACACAAAAGTATGGGATGGATGTGGAAGGAAATCGTTTCCGACTGATTGCAATAAAGTATTAAAGTATTAAAGTACCATAAAAAAATGGGGGGATGAGGATGAGAATTTGATAATTGTGGAATTAGACCAAAGATCACAAGACAAAACACAGCACATCAGAGGAGAGCAGAGCAGAGAGCACAGTAATCATGTATATAGGAGCATAATAAAATGAGTAAAAAAAAGTGTGTGCACTTGTTATGTCGTTATGTGTGTGTGTGTGTGTGTGTGAGTGTGTGTACTTCTGTTCTGGTTTGAGGATTTCAATTTCACTTGAGTTTTAACTTTTATCATCATGTGCTGATAACAACAAGAGAAGGAGAAGAACGAACGAATGAACGCGAAACCTCATACAGTCAACAAAAGTTGAGGAGCTTGCGATCATGAATGATAATGACAGACAGAGGTAAAGCAAGAAGGCAAAAGGCAAAGAGAGAGAGAAGAAGAGTCAAGAGAGATAAAAGTCAGACGCAAAGTATATTGTTTAAACTTTAAAGAGTTTTAAACCCTATATATACAGATTTTGACATATTGTGTGTGTAAGTTTTGTAGTTGTATCTGTAAGTGAATTCAAGGGGTTGAAAGATTACAATTACACACAGATGAACACACAACCAGATGAATTTGCTTCTTTTTATTTTCATTTTTCTTTTTCGTGAGTATTTTCCTTATGATTACCTATGTTTATGTACATTGTACGATACAATATATGCGTATGTGAATTGTGAATGCAATATGGAAAAGTGCATGTACTTACATTGTACATATATAGATTGTATAGTTCAGCTTCATGTCCTGTTCTGTCATGCAGCAGTTTCCTCTCACTTACTTACGTATTAAACTACTACTATTGGATTTTCTTGACTCAGTTCCCCCCTTTTTTTTTCTCTCTCTCTCCCTGTGGAACTGTAGACTGTAAAGATGTATAGATGAAACTTTCCTTTGACGTTAGATTTTTGACGTGGACTTGACTCGCGTTTTTTTCTGATTTGAAATTTTTTGACTTTTGCTACTGCATGGTGATGGTTGATGGTGGTGGGGGTGGTTTTTGTTTATTGCGTGTAGATATATGTGTGCGTTTACTCTGTTTGTATATGTTTGGAGGAGAGTGAGGATTTTTGAGGTGGATGGAGAGCGCCCTATATAGACCCAATTAATTCACCAGAGACAATTCACTTCCAATTCAACTCCTCCACCGACAACAACAAGAACAACTAATAAACCATCAGTCATCAAAGGAAACAGAGCTCAATGGAATCCATCACAATTTGTTTACAAAATTTATACTAGTGCTATACAAAAGTGATTCAAATTTACTCATTTCAAAGAATTTCAAATTCACAAAGTTAAAAAAAAAAAAACAAGTGCTCCGATATATCAAAAATACCACCAGGGATTTAAAAAAAGTGAGAATCATCAAAACAACAACAACAACAACAACAACAAAAGTCTTTGACACAGACTTGGATTTCATTTCATCATCATGACGCTCCTTTCAGCTGTTCTAGTGAGTTCTCCCCGTTTTTTATACTATAATTTCGAATTGAATTGAATTGAATCAATTCAAAATTCAAAATTTTAGCACGCCAAATTTCAAATTTAGCAATTTTTCAGTCCGTTTTCATTTTCATTTTCATTTTCATGTAGAGACAGAAAATGAAACGATATTAAACTCGACAACATTTTGTCTTTGGTTTTTTTTTTTTTGATTTGCTATCCGGCTTTCTAATTTGAATGTTGCGAAAAGTAGTTGGTGATGAATTTCAATTTGAATTGCAATTGTAATTGCGATTCCCATTCAGATTCTCTCAATAAACATTTCATTTACAATTTACATCTCAAAATCTCTGTAGCCAATAAAGCAGAACATTAAAAAGCTTTCAATTTCTACGTGTGTGCATTTGATTCGCTTTAGTAAGGAGTAGGGACGACAAAAAAAACGCAATAGTCAGTGTCAACATCCTACAGAATACAAAATTCAGACTGCACTCACATCACATCAGCACTCTCGTCAGTTGATCAGTTGAGGATTGAGTTGAATACATGAAAAAATCCACACAAGTTTACAGTCATTTTGCATTTTGCATTTTAATGTTTTAGGAATCTCCCCGCAGTCAAAGTCAAAGTCAATGAAACGATAAAAGATTCATTAAATATTAGATAGTATAAAATATGTGTGAACCTTCAAAATCTCTAGTGCACAAGTTTGACTTTGTTTTTTTACTCCTTTTTTACATTATCCTTTTTTTGTGTGTATAGACAGAGAGAATTTGAAGAATGAGAGAGAGAGAGAGAGAGAGAGAGAGAGGGAGAAAAATGAATTCATAAATATAGGGTTGTAAGTTATTCATCTACAATATTGCTCCAATTTTTTCTGTTCTGTTGGAAGTTGGAATGTTGGAAAAAAATACAGATATTTGCCCTCATCATAACAAGAGGGAGAGAGAAACAGAGAGAGAGAGGCAGAAAGAGGCAGACGAATTGACAGAAACAGAAGCAGCTCAAAGGCATCGAAATATATAGGGAAAAGAGATCGTTTAAGTGTACGATATATATTTTGTATGAAAATGTGGATCGAGAGCAAGCAAACGCAGAGGCACAACAGAGGTAAATGGCAATGTCAATGGTAGAGTTTCCTTTCGTTCGTGTTACTTACTTTGAATCATCACTTTAATTTTTTAACCGACCGACAAAATCAACCAGAATTTTCCTTGCTTTTCTTCCACACTTTTCTATGTACATATTCACACACACAAAAAAAAAACACAATTCCATCTGTTTCCCTTAATCAACAACAAAGTCGAGACACATTCCCCTTTGTTTTTTGTGTGTGTGTGTCTGTGTGTGTAGAAAAGCCGCATAATTTGCCGTAATTTTGTGTATATGAATGAAATCGTGTGTTGAAATTCAAAGTATCACGCACATTCAACATTCGTCCACTCACATATATATCATCAGTATCTATTATCATTATCAGTATTTGAGCATAAACCGTGGATTGTGGATTGTGAATTGTAGAATTGTGGATTGTTGAATATCTGTACAAATATATATTTCAACAAGCCCTCGGCTTTAAATGAACGGACTCCACTACTCCACTTTTCTATGTAAAAAATGTAGAAATGGAAAATTTAAACACACCACACCAATTTTTGTCTTAATGTTTTGTGGTTATAGGTCGCCTTCTTGGCCATCGGTAATCACGCCTCCGAGTTTTCCTCTCCCGGAAATTCTCCCTCACCATTGTCACCATCTCAGCCACAATTGCATCACAATGGTGGTCCTCATTCTCATAGTCATATGCAACAGCAGCAACAACATGGTGGTCCGATGCCAATGTCCATGTCACCACATGGCCCAATCCCCGCCGGGAGTTTGGCTGCTCGACAAGGTCGTGGTTTCCCAGATTTCCTTGCTCCACTCCGTGGGATTTTCGGTGGAGGGCGTGGACCCCGTCCAGGTGGACCAGGACCAGGACCAGGTGGCCCACCATACGGAGCCCCATCAAAACAATACGGAGTGAAACCTTCTGCTAGTGAAAGTTCAGGGAAACCTCATACAGCCGCCTCACCGTACGGAGGAGGAGACTCCAATGATGGTTTCCGTCCTTCTTTCCCCTCAAATTTCAATGAGATCTCCTCTGGATTTGGAGATTATGATGGCCCACCAAAATCCCAATACGGTAAAGGACCAAAACATCCTCATCATTCATCAGCATCATCACATGGTCCTCATGGACCTCCTCCACATGGACATCATTCTCATGGCCCTCATGGTCATATGCACGGTTCAAGTCATGGACATCATGCTGGCCCATCCGGTCCAAGTCCTTCCAGTCAATCTTATAGTCATGAAGGTCCCACTGGTCCTTATTCCCCTCAAGCTCAACAACAACAAGCCTACCATACTTATTCTGAGCCACAATTGCAACATCATCACTATCATGCCTTCCAACAACAACAGCAGCAACAACAACAACAACAACAAAATCAGTACCCACAAGGTCAAGATGATGGACAATATAATGAAATTTCTGGTGGTGGTCCACAGGGTTCACTGGGATTCGAACCCCATCAACCACATTTCCATCAACCCGAACATCAACATCAGAGCCCACAACCACAACAGCAGCAACAACATCAACAACAACAGTCTTTTGATGGTCCTCAACCCGCTTCACAATTTAATCGACCATCCCTTACTCGTCCTGGCTCACCAAATCTAAGTGGAAGACCACAACAATTACAACAACAACAACAACAACAACAAGGTCAAGGTCAATTCGGAGGTGGTTTCGATCAAGGTGGATTTGGAGGAGATTTCGGTCCAAGTAATTTCAATGGTCCATCAGAGTTTGGAGGACCACAAGGTCAAGGAATCCAAGGACAAGGGCAAGGTCAAGGTGGTAGACCCGGAGGATCAGGAGGACCTGGATTTTTCGGTGGCCCAGAAGACTATCCAGAGCAATATGAAGAACAAACGAGAAATACACGAGAGCCCGAGATCATCACTGCCGATAATTTCAATGGACCACCACAAGGACAAGGTCAAGGATCACAAGGTTTCAGACCACCACAAGGATTTGAAGATGCTGGATATTTCACTGGACAATCAGGACGAGGTCAAGGACAAGGAGAAGGTCCAGGGTCCATTGGTAATAATAATCCTAGTCAGTTTGGTTTCGGTGAAGGGAGTAATTCTGGACTTGGACAGTCTCAAAGTTTGAGTAGTCCCATCATCCGGAGTCATCCCCTTCGTTCTCCAGGCGGTGGTCCAGGTGGTCCAGGTGGTCGACCCCACTACAATCCATATGGATCATCCACACCACAAGGGAACCAAGAGGAGAGTCGTCGTCAACCATTTTTGTACAGACCTGTCTCGAGTAGTATCCGAGTGCCCGGGGCAGTGGATGAGGATGCTGTCTATGGGAAACCCATGATGATGTCCGCTTCCACTAACAATAAGAAAGCCGTCAAGATCATGAAGTATCGACAACCTGGGACGATGAATAAACGTCCAGCGGGTTCTCTTCCATTCAAATCCTCTCCCCCACATCCAATGCCAACGCCAGCATATCGAAAACAATCCTCATCTCATGACGACATCATTCAACTTGACTCACCAAAAGATCCCAAAGCCGCTGCTTCCTATCAAAGCTCGGCCATTATGGAGCCGGAAACTGTAAGTTCCAATTCCAATTCCAATTCTAATTCCAATTCCAATATGAATTCGAATAGATTCAGCTCGCAATTATTTAAATCCAAACCTCACAATGCGCATAGTTATTTCCCTGGGAATCATCAGGATTTCTCCACTTCCACTTTCTCCCATAATTCCAATTCCAATTCCAATTCTAATACCAATAATAATAATAATTTAAATCCAAATCCAAATGGTTTCAGCAGTACAATTAGAAATTCTCAATTAAACCAAAACTCCTACTCTCCCAATACCGTTATCAATAGTAATTACCGTCCATTTAGTATGATGGACGGTGTGTCTAGTGATGTTAGTCGACCTTTCACCATGTAACTTAATTTCTCTCATTATACATATCTTGTCAATCTAAACCAAAAAAGTACCAAGATTTTTTTTGACAATTATAACTAATAGTAATATGTAGTAATTTAACTCTCTTTAACTCTCTTCAAAATGCTTTAGCATTTTATATACATATTTTTTAATATTTTACCATTTCATTTCGTTCATTTTTACCATTTGCCTTTTTTTACGATCTTGAACGTGAAAGTTTCACGGTGAAACACGTGCTTTTTGTTTTGTTACTGCTGTGAACTGTATTATACTCCTGTTTTTTTCTATTTCTGTTAATTTTGTGGATTGTGTATTTTATTATTATTATTATTATTATTATTATTATTATCATCATATTTTGTTTTGAACATTTGGTTGTTGTCTATTTAGTAGTTCGTATTTTATATTTAGATTTAGATTTGAATTATCTACATACTTATTATCAATTCGATTACTCGATTGAGAATCCTTAGATTTGCTTAGAAAACACATATTTATATACTTAATTGAAAAGACTATTGCTCAATTTACAATTTATCCTTCCTCTTCTCTATTTCTATATTCGTTTTACTCCATACAAATACCCAAATACATATTTATATATATTTACACACATTTGACCTTTATTTTTTGCGAAATAAAATACTTTTTTTTTACTACACATATATATATACATAATTTTTACTTTAAATACAAAAAACATGTCCACATAATAATAATAACCTATGCTTTCCCCCCAAACCCCAAAACAAAACTCAAAAATCTCATATATTTGCATTAATTACTGATTAAAACTGATTAAAACTGATAAACGGTCATATAGTGAGAGGTGATTCGAGAGAGAGGATTCTGAATCCGGAATCCTCGGAGTCTGAACTGAAATTGTAAATATATGTAGAAAAGAGGTGAAAAAGTGAATTTAATTGTAGGCTGCTTCGGGTCATCATGGACACGACGGTGGTCATCATGGTTTAGAAAATAGCAACGGGGATCGGATTCTGTACCATATGTCTGGACATGAAGGCCCTCACTCCTACCGATTCGGATATGACACCGGCAAAGGGTAACTTAAACTTTCCATTATATTATTCTTATCTATATCAATAATACGATCATAACAATAATAATTATTATTATCATTATGAGATTTTAAGATTAATCTGTAGAATTTATATGATACGTATATATATATTACACACATATTATGTGTGTGGAGGAAAAAGTCTGACTGTATGTGTATTCGTTATTAGTCGAGAATTAGAATTAGAATTAGAGAAAAGAGAAGAGAAATTACTATGAAGTACCAATGTATAGAAAATACCTAGTTGAACAAGTTAATAATTATGGTTGGGTCGGGCTGTGGGGTGACAAGCGTAAAATCTTTTGGTTTTTATCCATACATATATTCTACATATATATTATATGTGAAATTGGTTACAATTACAAGTTAGTCGTCGTCGGTTACATGGTGAATAGTTTCGCCACACACACACACAGTCACAGCCACAAAAAATTATTTATGTACATAATAATATATAGATTGAAAAGTAAGTACTCTCTCAAAAGAAAAAAAACTTCATTTGTGCCTATAGATTTTATTGAGAGGATGCAAATGCAAATTCAAATTCAAATGGCAATGCAAATGCAAATGCAAAATGCGTATACAACAATGCTTTTTTTGGTATATATGTAGTATGCGCTTCATGACGCAATTCAATTTGCTCTTTTGCTGTGCAATGTCTATACGAAATACATATCTGTAGTAAGTGATTGTCAGACAGCTGACAATGAGAATGAGAATGAACATTACACATTTTTCTTTTTAGAAATTGCCATCATTTAGAAAGAGAGAGAGAGAGAGAGAGAGGCAGACAAACAAGTGAGAAGTGAGTGACTGACAGAGAGTTTAAACTTTAAAGTATACTTATACATACTTACGCGTTTAAATTGTCTCTAATCTTATTATAAATTAATGTAGGTACTGAAAGTGAGTTTCAAATTCCTTATTGTCATTCCTCTTTCATTTTCCATTGTCAATTTGAAAAGGGAAAAGTCAACGAAGCAGTTGTATCGTATAGCATTTACTCTGCACTCTGCACTACTCGTCTCTTTTTCTGGATGACAATTTGACAATTACTCGCATATATACAGATATGTACACCTCCCAACTACAAACTACAGCTACAACTAACTATTTTATGTTGTAACCCACAATTAAAATGACTTAAAAAAAAAATTCAAGCAATGGATAACAAGAAAATTGCTCATCTTTTGTAAGTATACACTTTGTGTGTAAAAGTGTAAAAAAATTGTTTACAAATTCAAATCCTTGTTGATTGTTGAGAGCTGGCTCTACAGCAGACAGAACTAGAACTTTTACTTGTGGCAGGTCGTTAGCATTACATTTTAAATGATGTATGATATGGGAATCATAATGATGAGGAGACAATTATTATTGGCTTTGTAGAAAGATGAAAGATGAAAAGTCGGAGTGAATCCTTCGTTTGTACAATGTGTATTGTATTATGGAATGGATAAATGATAAGTTTTTGGTCATTAGGCAAAAGTTCGAGGAGAGGGATTAAGGTTTCACTTTCTATAAGACACGCTAAACTGACTCGTAAAATATTTTCGACTTGACCATCATCATCATCATCATCGTGTTAACAACAGATATAAATTGTATCTGTATATAGCAATGAGAAATACGAGAAAAAAAGTAAAAACAAAATTAGAAATTTAAAGACAAAGTGAATTAATTACACAGAAACAAGCACAGAAAGAGGAATCAATCAGATAAAAAAATTTTCACTTACAATTAAATACAAATACAAGTAAAGTCCAATGTTCAGTTGTAAAGAAAAAAGAGTGAAAGACAGAAGTAAAGATGAATTTAAACAGTTGAAAATAGAAAATGATGATGGTATATGGTGAGAGAATAATTAAAAGGCCATAACGATGATGATTCAGTCTAGATTCTCTCTCTCTCTCTCTTTGCTCGCTCGAGTACAGAGTATATAAACTTTAAAGTTTAAACAGTATAAAAAGAGTAAGTAACGAGAAGAGAGTAGACGACAATTATCCGTATACTTATGAAATGAATGAGAGATTTTGTTGATGTATATATGTGTACTGACAGGATGACTTGTAAACACATGCTTACATTACATTACATACATAGATGAGGATGAGGATGAGGAGTAAATGAAACTAGAGTGGAACAATCAAAGATCAAAGTATTTAATTTGGAAAAACTTGTAAAAATTTTGCAATTCAAGAATTTACAAGTGAGTGATCTCTCTAGAGATACTCTCTGATCTCTCAGATGCTCCAACAAGTTGACTTTTCTCCCCTCCTCACGATCAGTGAAATTCCCAAGTTTCAGTTGCAAGTTGCAAGTTGCATATCTACATGTGTATATTCAGTGTATTGAGGATTGAAGTTGAGGAGAGCGGAACTTGAGGATTTTTTCTTCGATTCAGTAAACATCAGCATACGAGTATATATAACATGATAAAAATATAAGAAAACTTGTAGGAGTAAAAACAACGAGAAAGAGGAAAGTGATGAGTGAAATTGAAATTGAAATTAAATAGAAAAACATTTGTATTAAGATAGAAAATAAGTACAAAAAAAAATCCATCATGT
Source organism: Gisinianus flammeolus (assembly GCA_034699125.1). Classification (NCBI taxonomy): domain Eukaryota; kingdom Metazoa; phylum Arthropoda; class Collembola; order Symphypleona; family Katiannidae; genus Gisinianus; species Gisinianus flammeolus. Next base: position 32,876 of record JAIUND010000727.1, read on the forward strand.
AAAACAGTTAAAATATCTGTACATACAAATGAATGAATGAATGAATGCAGTTCTCCATCGCTTATGTCAGCTGTCAGTATAAATAGTCAGTCAGAGAGAGATGAGAGATAGATCATGAAATGCGATAGGTCATGCTTGGACTCACTTTGTTTTGTTTCTAAAGACCTATTACCTTTACCTTTACCAATTTATTGCATTCATCTTCATCTTGATTTTATTTTATTTTATTTTATTCCATCTTATCTGTATTCGTTATTCGTCATTCGTATTCGTATTTTACTCGCAAACGCAAAGACTCAAGCTAAATAGAAAATATAAATATGTACATTGTATAAGTACAACTATTTTTTTCGTCACACACTGACATTTGGTTCATCTTGTTTGCGATGCGAGCCATCCATTTTTTTCCCTACATATATTCTATACCATGGCAAATCCATCGTTTACATGCTTGTGCTCCACATTAAATTCTCGAGCGGCGTTAAAATTTCCGTTTTTTATATATATATATATATATATATATATATGTATTTCGTTCATGTGGCTGCTGTTGTTATTGTGTTATTGTTGTTGGTCAGAGTCAGAGTCAGAGTCAGAGTCAGTTTTTTTTGGCCTCATGTTGACACACCAGAGGAATACGTGCGTCCCATTCTCAAATCATCTCATCCCCTTTCGTTTTCTATTTGAGAATGTCCATTGCATTGCTTTGCATTGCATTGCATTGTTGTTGTCATTTCATCACGTCCAACAATACACTTGACTCTTTACCCCAAAAACCAAGATCCTGTACAATCATATATTGATGTACCTTTTTGGTTTTCATTTTGCTCTGCTTTTTATTTTATTTCATTATTTTGGTGTGGTGATAGTGTCCACAACAATATATATATAAGAAATAAATTATTATATTATCTGTATTGAACGTGACAACACTGATAGTAATTTAACGGTGGTCATGTCCAATGTCCATTGTCCACCGTGTGTTAGACGTCCAACTGTCATTTTCATGCTGCTGTTCTTTGTTCTTGTCAGTCACTCTGTGTGGAGATTGATAGAGAAATTATATACAGAGGAGCAGAAGAGAAGAGGAGAGGAGCATAATAATAATAATAATAATAATAATAATAATAATAATAATAATAATGATTTAATTATATCTACATAATATGTATTTAAAGTTGTAAACACGCGTTTTTTAAACCCTCTTACTAAATGCCAAATGGAGCTTGGATACTTATTTATTCTATACGATATATATAGTACATGAATATATAAAAAAGAAGAACGAATGTTATGATTGTGGGTTAAATTGTTAGGTTTGTTCTGCGAGAATTCCATGAAATGAGTAAACTACTGAGTACTGGGGTGATGCTATTGAGAAAGTATGCAAGTCCTGAGAATATTCATGCCTTCACCGAGAGTATCAATGACTATTTATCCGTGGTGAATCAAATGACGATAGATGAAAATTCAAATCTTCTACAAATCATGAACTGGATAGACCAAAATCCAACTGACGAGGAGACTCCCAGTGATCAAATCTATCGATACTACGCCAATGTCAATGCCAATCGTCCGAGATACATGAAATACTTGCAGTAGAATCTTTTCAGTTTTACTTCATTTCTTCATTTCCGTCTGTTTTTTTGTTTTGTTTTGTTGTGTTCAATTTCTTGTAAATCATGTGCCGTTTTTAAGTATTTCCCCATATTTGCGGCTTGCTTTTTTGTTCCTGTTCCTATACCAAGAGCTTATTATAAAGTCGAGCTACTTACATTCACATTACATCAGTAAAGTGTTTTTTTTTACTGCAATTCTTGTTATTGTGTACACTATACTGTTGTTCTCGAATTCTCGAATAAATAGCTGTTTTATAAATAATAAGGAATTCATTCCCAATATACGTCGTTTTATTATCAGTACTACACAAGAACACTAGAAAATTTTCTGAAGTATCTTTGTACGACAAACGACAACTGGTTGAATTAGTTAGACGCAGTGCGATAACCAAAAAGATTGTACGATATTTTAATTGATTGGGGAAACTGCAGGAAAAAACTTAATTAAATTAAATGATAAGGGAGATTTAATTTAGATTCGAGAACTTTTTGAGTTGATTTTCTTGTGTAAATGATTAAGCAATTAATCAATTTTTGGTAACTTTTTTTCTTCTCTATTTTCAGTTACAACCGACAGTTCAGACATGAGGAGAAAAACGGTTTGTTTCCATTCTTCCATTGAAAATAAATTGATCCCTTTGCCTTTTCAGAGCTATTCTATTACAATTTATGTCAATGTATGAACTGTTATATATATTATTAAATTTCCTTCCATTTAACTGTAGGCAAAGGCTACGTCACTGGTAAATATGGATTCTACGACAAAACAGGTTCGGGGACAACAACTATATGAAAACTATATGAAAACTTTGCTTTAAAATTAAAATTTATCACTCAAGTCATTGTCAACAATGTCTACATATTTAAACCATGAATGTGTCTTTTTTTTTGTACCCACTCAACAGGGAAATTGAACATTGTCAAATATAATGGTAACTTCACACAATGAAACAGTTTCTGTCGTCTAAATGTCTACTTATTTATCAAAAGACTGTGAAGGATTTCATTTAAACTGATATTTGTGTGCGCTTTTATATATAGCTCATCCTCAAAACGGTTTTCATGCCGAACGTGGTACACATGGACACATAAATCAATCCCATAGTGTTGGACACGGTGGACACCACTAATTATTATCAAACCAAAATGACAAAGCTGTCGCAAGTCGGAAAACAGCAATAGTCATAAATACAATTATTATTATTATCGTTATATGAATCGTCACATGTCTCACAACTATATAATTTAATACGCAACGATGAACGAGAGCAGCTCGATACACCAAAGTAGCCAACTAATTGGGATAAAAACGACGACAACAACAAAAACATGAAGAACAAACTGAAATGGTGTGAGACCATACTCACACATTATTTAGCCAATTTCAGTTCTTTATCCAATGCCAAATTGAAAACTAGCAGGACACGTTATAATTCATATTTGATATATTTTCAATATTTACGCTGAATAACTTCAAAGCTTTTGTCTTTGAACTTTTTGGTTTTAGTCTGCTTATGCTTTTTATTTACTTTCTTGAACTTTTCCTTATCCCTTTCATGTAAGGCGTATTTTGTGTGTGCGGTACCCCGTTCATCTTTGAGTCATTGTTAATTAATTATTATTATTATTACTGCATTCTAATTGTATGTACCTTCACTTATTATTACTATCGATTCTCATTCAAAGCTTTAAATTTTATTGTTTTTTCTGACTTCGTTTTGCTTTTACAGATGGTATATTTTGTTCTTGTTATACTTTAGTACTTTTATGTTTTTCTCTCTTCTGTTGAACTTTACAACGCTAAAATACCTCATTTGTATTTTTGTACAGGTATACTTGTAAAAACAAATGTTAAGTGTATTTTATAAAGTGCATTTATAATATCTCACCATGAGTACATATTTCGAATGAGTTTTCTGTACCTTTTGTTACCATTATTTTTGTTAAATGTCGTCAATATAAAAGATTATACATTTGATTGTTAAGTTACCGATTTAGCAATGTTATATGTTAATAGTATATGTTATTATTAAAGTTAATTTAGTTTGTACTGCAGGGAGAAAAATAAAAAAAGAACTGACAATACTATGCAAAGAGAACAACTTTTGACTGTGCCTATTTAATTAATTTCTATTTATGACAATGTTGTAACATTTATTCCATAACTTCACTCTACCGTGCATTCAAACACACATATGATATAATAATATTATGGCACACAAATTCTGTCTCTTTCATCTTCTATACCATCATCCAGGTATAAATATACTACAATAATATAATAATATATTTTCACTATTCATCAACAAAAGACATTCATTTTGTTCACACAACACTCACAAAAATACAACGCTTGATCCTCAATAATAATATATTATTATTATTATTATTATATAAAAATAATACATAAGTAGTTATTGATACTATTATTTTGTAAATAATACCTCTACAACATTCAAATTACTTACACAATACATCCTTATGCAAGTTCACAGGTTCACAGCAGCAGCCTTTGTTTTTTAATCGTCGTAAATCGTAATGTTGTGTGTATGAGTACACTCAATTAAAATTAGTACATATAATAATATTATTATTTATCTTTATTCATAAGTATATATGTAAGTACTGACGGGAGAAAAAAAACACAAGTAACAATTATAAAAAAAAAAAATACCAGACTGATGATCATGGCCAGTCTGAGAAGATACATATCATGTAAACAGGAAATAGGTAATACCTATTAGGTATGCACCTCGTCAATTACATTGAATCTCATTTCATTACTTACTTACTTAAATACTTAATTAATTAAATTAATTAATTATTGATTTATGATTATTATAAAGTTACGTTAGTGGTGATTTTCGTAAGAAAGATGACGAGTCTCGAGTCGAGTAGAGGCGAGAACGCAGAGGCGAATTGGAATTTGGTGAATCACCTCCACCAAAATGTTGATGAGGACTAGTTGGAGAGCCACTTGAAGATCTGGAATGGAGATCCCGAAAATACTGTGGCTGTGACTTTGGTGTGCCATAATGGTCGGAGTCTGACCTTGTTATAAAAACCGCTTCCCTTTCCGCATCATCCTTCCGTCTGGAATTCTCCAAATTCAACCACTTGTACACTATACGGAAAGAGAAAGAATAAGGAAACACAAAATTAAATCAATGTCTCCACAAACAATCCACAATATATCATTTCTATATAATCATTTTCTGTTCGTACCAACATGTCCAAGGACAGTAAAGAGAAACAAATAGAAAGGCACCATTAGCCAATCTTGAAGTTTAGTAAACAAAAAAGTTACGAGGCCCAACCAAGTATCTTTATTTATGGGTGTTTCAGCATACGGTGGCAGGTATTTTATTTTTACAGGGATCTACAAAAATTCACAAAATATGCATGTAAAATAAAATGGCCTTAATTAGAATGCTTACACGTAGTAAATAAAATTTGTAATAATAAATGATTTTGGGAGCGTACATTAACTTTCTGATGAGTTGCTGGAGAAAATATGGTGACGAACAACGGAGTCGTTTTGTCAGTCTTTGTCCAAAAGTCATGTTGAAGGAAAACTCTGTAGATTCTTGTTTCCGCCGCGAGTCCAGAAGGTATCATTTTCTTATCGTCCTTCCCACCTTTCATTCCACTAAAGGGGCTTAGAGTCGAGTAGTGGGACTGAACATAAATAAAGGTAGAGTCACTCGGAACCATCTACAAAAAATACAGACAAATCGTATTTAGCGTTTGAAGTACATAAATTTCAGACTCCTTCGACAAATAAAAAAACTGTTGTGATTGATAAGATTAAATTTTATACCTTGAGTTGATCTAAGAGAGACACGAGTCCTGTCACAGTCAATTGAGCTCCGGTGTACAAATCATTGCTTATCAACAAGAGTTCACTAGTTTGGAAATTTAATGCAGGATTGAAAGGTAAAAACAGTCCTTCCGTTGCTACGTCCGTCTTGAACGAACCATGTCCAGCGTAACTTTGGGAGGCAGCATGTGGCAAAACCCTTGCAGATAGTATTAATCTCGAATTGATCAAATTGACATATGAATTCTCCTGCACATTCTGAGCAACTCTGATTCGGCAAGCATATTGTTCTGTAGATAAACAAAATTTATAAAATAAGGACAACATTATTTTAAATTGTTTCATTTTTGTTTTGTTTTTTTAAATTAAATCTGAACAATAAAAAAAGGTTATACCAACCTCTTTCGAAAACAAATACAGGTGACACAGCGAAACATCCATCTTCAATTTCCTTATTTTCATACTCAAGGGTACAAGAGAAAGGGGGAGGGAATTGCGCAAAATCAAGATCCTTTGAACAATTATTTCCGAGTAAATTATCTTTCTTCTCACCCAAAATCACAAATATGTCGTATTGAATACTGGGATTGCCATTGGTCAAAGCTGGAGGTACACCAAAAGCATCAAACTTAATCTGAAAATCAATTAGAACATAAAATATTTAAAAATATAAACATTATACAACAATAATGTACACAGATCCAATCATAATAATAATGATTGCATAATATAAATACAATGTAATGATTCTGCACAACTTCTCACCTTACTAATTCCAATAACATTCAAATCGACAGACGTAATGGCCCCTATAGATGAGATGGTGTACTCAACATGGACAGGCCCGGGAGATAATGCAACAGCCATCCCAGTGTCCGAGTCAATTTTGACCAAATCACTAGGCTCAGAGTTCCACACACCATCACTCAACTGAAGAGATTTAATCACACAAGAGAAACAAATGACGTCACCCACAGTGACCAATCCCATGGGAAGTCGAGGCTCGATGGCCTCACCAACGTTGACCACAATAAAGTCCATGAGTGTAGGATTATTCTGATCATAGACTTTGATACAGACACGACCTTCGTGGAGAGCTTGAGCAATAAATGTATTATTCTCTGTACTTGGGCTCATTTGTACTAAATCGAATCGATTCGAACGGATTTTAGGTGAAGAGGCAGTCGCATCAAATGAACGACCCAAATTATCATGATAACTGATGGTGAGGGGGAAGGAGAGTCCACGAGGCAGAATGGAATTCTCATGACCAACCACTTTGATGGGGAGTTGAGGATTAATCATCAGATAATTTACTGGTTTCACATCCACGGTTACACTTATACTTAAGACGATCCCAAAATCTTCCAGGACGGACACAATAATCACTGATTGACCAGTAGCATCTCCAGACTTGACGATACCATTTGAGTCCACTGTCACCACAGGTTTGTCACTAAAATGATCATCATTTAATGATGAAATAACAATGCCTACGAATAATAATAAACATGTAGAAAAAAAATGTTGAATTGAATTTACCGAATATCCCGGCTATCCATAATTTCACCATACGAGGTGAATTTTGTGGGTTGAACGGTGAAAGTAACGTGTGCTGATGGATCCCGGTTTGTTCTCAAATTCAGTTCCGAGTGAGGAGTCATCAATAGATTTTCACAAGAATGACGAACTTTGACCAATTTTAATTCATCGTACACCTGTACCAAAAAAACACATACATATTAAAACCATGCAATACCTATGACTCATAGGCTATGATATGTTGAATATTAGCAATAAACTTATTGTCAATAAGTTTTATTTTAGTGTACAATATTAAAATTAAAAATACATGCTGTAATAATTACAATTTCACATGCTTTTCCCATACTATCCCATTGAAAAAACTTTTGTCACAAAAATATCGCTGTAAATTGTAAGTATTATAGTATAACACAATATTTAATATCCACTGGAATCCATCTCATAAGCGAATAGGTCCATTTATGAAGAAGAATCGTGTGACAAATTGCACGAAAAAAATCAGTGCCGGAAATGAAACTTACGTCACGCATTCTCTTCGATGAATCAATAGCCACTGCAAGTTGAGATGGTGATGGGACGGGAAACACTTTAAAGCGATTTATAACCTACGATAATGCACACGTGCAGGTACAGCAATCAAATACATTTAATAGAGAGATTAACGATAAGTAATTAATCATTCGAAGGTCATTTAAAATCCTCACAAACAACCCCACAATACATGAATGAATCATAAATCTGATAAATCAAATGACAAACTTATACAACACCTTCTAATAATACAACCAGTTTATATACGTTTTCCACAGTACTTATTGTTAATGTATACTAGACAAGCCAAAGCATTTAAAATATCCATCAAGCATTTCAAATCATTATTATTATTTACCTCAATTTCAATTTCATCAATAAATTGAATTCGGTCATATGAAGCCAAAACTTTAATTGAGACTCGTCCTGGTTGTTTTGCACGGAATCGAACACCCAATTGATCGCCACTTTCAGGCCCAAATCCGTTTTTCTAATAAAATCATAACATAAAAAATAAAAATATCAACTAGTATGATAGTATTTAATTTTTTGACTGTCATTTTTATCATCGTAATTTATACTTATTTCAAATGCATACCTGGAAAACATGTTGGATTTCTGCAGTTTCATGATTATTAATAAACCATTCACAAGATACGAGAGATTTTCTATCCCCAAGCAGAACAGTTGGCTCCAGTCCATCGGCCATACCAAGTATGTACAGAGGCATTTCCTTATTAGTTTGAATCCTGGACAGAGGAGCTTGGATTCTCACACCTTTCAACGACACCACATTCACTTGTATGAAGTCCGCAGAGAAAACATTTGTCTCTCGAATCCGATCCACACTTTCGGCATGAATAATTGTCCGTCCAATTCTCCTCCCTTGAATGACTCCCGTCTGAGTAGTTGTAGCTATTTCATCTCCCCCTTGTACTTTGTACAAAATATTTGTATCTGGCTGTGGTCCTCCCATAGCTCGCACTTGGTAGTAAATAAGTAAAACATATCCAATCGATGTTATAATTATTTACGACACTGAAAAATATTTGAATGCAAAATATCCACCTATGTATTTGTATTTCAAATATGCTCTCAAATTTATTTAACATACCTTGATACACGGAGCCTACCAACATGGTAATATTCTTAGGTCGTAGTGATAGAGGAGGGAACACTGTGATTCTTTTGGATCCAGATCGTACTTTCCTTCCTGGACCATCAGCCGTCCCAATGAATGAGAGAGTAGCTTGCCCAATGGCTTTCCCTTTGATGGTGAATCGACGTTGAGAGAGACGGAAATCCTCTAAATTGGGCTCAAGTGGAGTAACTTCCAAAACGTCCGAGTCTAATGGGGATATTGTTAATTGAACGAGAGATAGAATGTCAGGTGCAATGATGTGACCACCCTTGTCATAAACTGTCACAGATACATTCGCTTCGTGAGTAACTTGAAGCTTGTCCACTGTTTCAAATTCAATCGAGCCGATTCCATTCACCTATGTGAAACAATACAAAAAATACATTTTATAAGACAAATATATATTTATTTTATTTTGCATTGCATAATAAATCATCTCCACTTACTTGTACGTCCACCTCGGCTACAGATCTGGATGTTAAACACAAGTCCCGAACAATAATTTTAGCAATCCCTTCCTCAACTGGAGTCACAAATACAGTTTGATTTCCTTCAAAGTATTTGACATCCACAACTCCTTCTCCAACTGTTTCAATTTCAAAATGACCGGAACCTTCCAAAATCCTTAGCTTGACCTAATATGAAAAGTAAAATGATAGTATGTATTAATATTTTGCGTTCAAAATATGTACAAAAACTAATATAAAATAGGAAATATAAAACTTAATGACATTATTATTATTTTTTGAGTATAAAATTACCTTGATGGCAGCATGATTAAATATGGTAAGACTTGGAGGGTCCACCTGAACATCCGCAACAAGTTGAAGGTCCATCGAGTGAGTTCTCTCACTTATAAAACTTTCCTCCAAATCCGGATCTTGTACAGATAATTCTCTCCCTTTCAAGCCGACTTTAGATAGAATATCTTTTCGGTAACCTTTAATTTCCGCTTTCAATTCCATATTACCGGATTTCCCTTTCGGGATGATTGTTTGATAGCTCTGCCCTACACTTTCGTAGCCAGTCATTCGTAAAGTCTCCGTGCGGACCCAATTTTCGGATTTTAATGAAGCCAAATCTGGTGTTGCTGTCCATTGGATACTTAAACTCGAGATATTATCGAATTTCCGACCAATCAAATCCTTGACGGTAACAGATACTCGAGTATTCTCATAATTAGGAATGGCCACACGAACTACTTGGGCAGAAGCAGCATCACTTGGACATTTTGAGCCTTCTGATCGTATTGAAGTTTCTACTTTGAAATAAAGTTGAGCAGGCTCTGCACAAATCACTGTCACATCCACAGCTCGACTAATGGGTCTCTAAAAAGAATTATTAAAATTAAATAGAACAATATAATAATGTTTACATAAATACACAAAATAAATAAAATAATTATTACTATATTTTAATGTATAATCTTACAGCGTTCTTATTCGTCTGTTTAATTCCAACTTCCAAAGCGACATGAGTCTCTCCAATTTCTGTACACAACACTCTGTAGACGTACAAGTCATCTCTGGCACTCTCCACAGACTTGACTTCTTCAGCGTGAGCAACTGTGTCATTCACAACTTTGACGATTCTATAAAATCCATGCTTTTCCAAAAGTGGACGAGGTCCTCCTTCAAATGCCAACTGACGAGATGAACCCACTGCTAAAACTGTTACTCGGCTTGTCGGCTCAACTACCTGTAAATAAATAAATAAATAAATAAAAATGTATACATCTTATGAAAAATATTACAAAAAAATAATACTCCTTTTTATCGTCATGCAGTTACATAATTATATCAAAAATCAAATTATGTACCTTGAGAGGTTTAAAAGTTGACACTGTAACGGAGTCTGTAAAGATCAAATCCTTGATGCTGTAGGTGACGGTGACGAGAGATGAACCCAGAGCGGACCCAATAATCGGCAAGTAGGCACAAGCAGGTTTTGCAGGAGGATAATAAGACTTGGAATCATATTTGAATAATTCATCTTGAACTTGGACTTGAAATGGGAAATCTTTACAACTTGAATATGGAACAGGAGTTTTGCTACTATCATCTGGTCGAACAGTGTAAAAGGCTAGAGGAACTAGAATGGCTACACCGATTTCGGCCTCCACATTATGATCGAGTATTGCCATTTTTGTTGGGGGGAGTATATAAATCCTAGCATGACTTCTAATATTAGAATTGATAGTCATAGAAGCCGTCACATTAGCAAAGCCCAAGGATTCAGTTTTTGCAATTCCATTTTGAGTGACTGTCACGACGGTTGTATTTGTTGTGCTCCAGAAAAAATTACCATTACCACCAGAGGGGATGAGTCGGATCTCATGTTTAGGCTTCAAATTAGGATCCCAAGGAAGAATAGTCTCTTTCGGATTGATGGCAATCGGTTGAAATATTTCCATTTCCGCTTTAACTCGAACAGTCGTTGATGGCTTGATGAGTGAGCCATCCAATTTCTTCAAATGTTTTAATTCCGAGATGACAGCAGCAGAGCCTGTTTTAATTGGGACTCCCACGTGATAAGTTCCATTTTTGGATGATGACAAAACTTTGAAGTACAAAGGATCAAATCTTGTCTGCACTAAAATATTATCACTAATGAAGATTTTCTGATTCTCTGCATCATAAATATCCACTTGAATTTCATATTCTTGGCCAATCTGAAGTGCCCAGTTCCGGAATGGTGTGATGGTGAGAGCAAGGAATTTAGGTTCTCTCACATAAACACGAGCAATGAGTCCTTCAGGGTGTTCCATATCACTTGTATCACTCAAAGCATTGCTATCCTTCACAATGACTTCCGTTGACCCATAATTTAAAGATGTTATAATAGACTTTTCACTATCATAAGAGATGACCGAGCTATTCAATACTTCAAAGGTATAAGTCTTTGAAGGGAGGGCTATATCCACAAGTTTCCCATGTCGGATTTGTCTCAGACTCAGAGGGATTCGAGTATCTGGCACAATGTAAGCTTCACGTGGGTCCACTTGTAAATTTGCAACAACAACAATCCGCACTTCCGCTGGAGGAATATTCTTATAGATGGGATCAGTCAATTTTGCAAATACTCGAGCAGAGCCCGTCTTGAGTCCCTCGACAAGTATAGTAGAACCTTGAAGTCGTCGAGCTTCGAGTGATGCCACTCCCGGAGGAGCTTGATACGTTGACTCGGAGAAACTCATAAATCGCATTATACTTTGAGGATCCACTGTAGCGTCCGTCCCCACAGACTCCAACCACCAACGAAATGGGATGCCATCAATTGTTGAGAATTTATCGCCTTTACTTCCATGACCTTCAATGTAGAATTTGGATGGGGCTTCCTCCATGTGCAGCTCTTTTGTTGTAGTTTCAATTGAGATGGACACAATCTTGTCAATGATGACATCACAACGAACAATTTCCTTCGTCATTTTATCTTCAACATAGACAATGGCTGTAGCTGGACAACATGGTGAAATTCGGGGAGCTGCAGAAATTACTACTTGAGATGAACACTGAGTCCCATCATGATCATATGAGGAGGAATGATCATTACTACTCGAGGATATGGAGATAATATCTGGACGAGTCACAGACCTATAGAATAAAATAATAATAATATTATAATTATCAAACATTAAAAAATGAATAACTTGTAATATAAATTTTGTATCATCATAATAATAATTTTAGTAGGCTATATAAGTATGTACATACCATTGATAACAACCGGGAGTCTATGTATATCCATACATAAAAAATCAGAAAGAAAATTAAAATCAATTAATCAAATCATTTAAAAAAATAGCCTGGAATAGGATACTTCAAAAATGATCAAGATCATCAACTTTAAGACCACAAAATGTCACAAATGAACATTAAATACTTGAAACATTTACAAATATATTAATTATTGCGTATTATTGTATGGATTTTACTCACCTCAACTTGAAGAGTAAAATTGACACTCAGTGTATCAAAATAAGGTAATCTAACACGAGGTACATTTAATTTAATATGGGCTTCAGATAAATTAATTCCTCCAAATAGTAGTAATACTACCCAAGATAATAATAATAATTTAGATTGAATCAAGATTAAATCCCAACGCGTAGGACCACGCTTAATTTTAGAGTTTATCATTTTCACAAGACCTGCCTCCGAACAGGCTCACACAGATCACTTAATCAGTCTATGAAATTATTATTTTATTTAGAGTCAATTCCGTTTTAACACAATTAATACTTGTGCAACATTTAATTGCAATTAAACTTTAACAGGACCGGTACACCAAAAAAGTAAAATCTCCTCCGACAAAATCAAAATCGTATGAAACGCAATGCATGAAAAAATAGGCGGTAAAGAGAATCTACCGATGACATCATGCTGAATCCGATGGTTTTTTTTACAATTAATTAAATATAAATAAAGTTAAATACATATTTAATTGCTAAAAATACTCACTGCTCTCAAAATTAAATGCTCTAAATTATTTATTTATTTTGTTCGTTGGCTCATTATTATTAAATGAATATTGCAATCCCCCATTCATGAGCATAATAATTATGGTATTTTTGTAATGTTAAATGCCGCGGCATAGGAAGTGCAAAGTTTCTTGTGAATAATACTGTACTTAGAGACTCCATTTCAGTTTCAGACATGTAAATAGGCAGCTTATTTGCTTATTATTGTGCAGAATACAACAGAGGACATTTAAGTTAACGAAATTACAATGGGGAATTCTTCAATACAAATTCGCTAATTGTAAGCCAATTTCACTTCACTCTTATGTCGACTTCTCATTTGTTTTTATTAAATGACATTTAAGTTAAATAATTTCACATTTAATAAATGCTAACAAAAGAACAAATCCAATCCAATCCATAACCCAAAATTCATCCTGATAAATGATAAAAATAGCCAGCAATTGACAATTGCAGTATTTTCACTATTTTCCATTCCTGTTGTTTCATTCTTAGAGTCTATAAGTTATAGATCTATATTCATCACGCAGAGCTATGAGAATCACATGCAGGAAACGTTTTCCATAGGAAAACAGATTTTTCCATATTTTTTCTACATTTCATATAGGTACAGAGGAGATTCTTATCTTTCTCAGAAGGGATTTGAATTAGCAAGTAAAATGAATTTGATGAGCATTTCCAATGTCTACTTACTCATATCTATAGTAATATAAAGAGACGAATCGAAAAAAGTGAGAACATGTTCAAATCACAATGCACAAGTTTTAAATTTTACAAGTTCTGAAGTGTCCCTTCTGTTTTCCTAATATATAGATTCAAATCATTCAAATAAATAAGTACAATAAAATATCCTATACTATATATAGTATCCATTCGTTCATTCATCATTGAGTCAACTGTCTATATAATGTCCTAAAAGTTTAACTGTGATCCATTTCCATACAAATTGTGGTGAAATGTCCAAAGTCATTGCATTTCCAATTAAATCATTTTGTATTATTTTTGGTATTTTATATTTCATCTCGGTTCATTGTGATTCATCTACAAATACAAATAGTTTTGCTACTGCATCACAGATACAAAATTCGTTTTTGCCTTCACTCCAATTATACAGGCTAATCAAAACTGGGATTCCTGGGCATTCAGGGACAGACATTAAATCCTTGTTATTTGAGAGCAAAGGAGACTTCTTTTCTCATGATGACTTCACCCTGCCACCGAATGATGAGGAACAATCAAAGTCATTTCGATTGAAATTGGTTTGTGTTGCGAATTATCCGATTCGATTGAAGTACTCGGGACACGGTGTAAGTTTTCATCCTCCTCCACTTATTTAATTATATAGGTACAATATACTTATTTCCTCATCATTAATTAATTCTAAATACCTAATTCGTTTAAAAAAACATATACGATATATGCAGACGCCATTCGGATTCGCATCCAGCACCAGAATTTCATCCCTCGAGAAATTCCCAAATGTGTCAGACGAAAACGTTTCCTTCTCATCCTTCTTCAGTTTCTCATCTCTGGAGAAGAATACGGGAAATTATTCTTGCTGTTCTTCTTCCGTCGAGAAGAACGGGCATTGCTGGAGCCTCTACATTTTTATTCCAGGGAAATCCGATTTCCTTCTGGACTCACAGTTGAGCTTATTCAAAACGGGTTTTGGGATTTATTCGCAGACTTTGAGAGAAAAAGAAAGAGAAAGAGAAAATGGACACAAATCGACAGTTGTACTCAAATCTGAAACCTCATCATCTGCATCTGCCAACGAAAAAGCTAAAAGGACTCCTCCGGCTGCTAGTGCTACAAATAAACCGGTCAACAACAAGACGAGGAAAAACGATGATGGTATGGAATTTTATCAAAATTTGGATTTTTTGGAGGAGGATTTCTCAAGTCACTCGCTATTATCGCAATATTTAATCGAGATTGGCCATGATGACAAATTCATTCATTTCCCATGTGCCATCTCGACCCCTCATAAAAATGTTCAGCTCACCTCCTCAGACTCCTCCCAACTCAAATATCTTCCGGAATCTATTTTAAATTCTCTATTCGATCCGAAAACTGGTTTTAAAATCCCCGTTCAAAAACTCCCGTGTCCACTCGGGAATTACACGTGTCAAATTGAAAATGAAGCCAAAGAATCCGAGACTTCCTTACATTTCCGAGTGGAATATCGACCAGGTAATCAAATCATTATTATGACCATTATTATATTCTTTCCTCTTTCCACACTACAAAAAATCCCAAATCCAAAATTGACATTGAGATTCTCTTAAATAATTTAAGTTAAATGGCGTCGTTCCTCAATTAAATATATATCTGTATATAGCGGATCGGAAAATTACTCTGAAGCACAACAGTGAGGACTCGACTTTCGCTTGTCATTCGGCCACTGAGATTGAAATCAGTTACGGCCTCATCCCTTGTCACTCCCCCATCGAGTGTTCCTTCGCCCTCACCCGGATACGAAATTCTTACAAACCCCCAATGAAGTTCCTCCAGGCGAACACGGAGATCAAATTAAAATACAAAATGAATTTGGTATGTGCACAAAGTACAAACACAAACAGTGTGAAGAGGAGTAAAATTTACAACGGAAGTTGAATATGTACATATACGATATAATTTAATCATTTGAAAGTCTAACGAGTAACGATATAAATTTAATTCAAATCCTCCGCACAGAGTCACTGCAGTAAACGAGTGAACGGAATGCTGTCGAGGGATTGTTCAACGATGAGAACTGGGATATTTTTCTGCTCTTGTGGGAATTCCCAAGTGGATTTCCATCATGTTTTCTATCATACGGACCACCGAAATACTTCCAAATTGGGTGTGTGTGGAAAACGTCAGACGTCAAACATGCGACACATTTACTGTATACAATTCTCACAAAAGGCCTGTAATTTGTTAATTGCATATATTTATTTATTTATTTAGTACTGGATTATTCCAAGGACGACGACGACTGGGAACCGATTGCTGACGATGATGACTCGATAAATAAAACTGAAAAGTTTCTGACTGTGAGACTGATGGAGTCACTGAAAATCGGGGGTAATGCCACATTTCACTGTTGGGGCAAACAAACGTGGATTTCGCATTCTATCATCTGGGCAGTGGAAAATCATGAGGAGAATCTCACGCAATACCATCAAAATAACAAAGGTCATCTCTCATTTCTCATTAGTCATTTTCACTATAGTGTTTTCTTCTGTAATTACTTCTGTATTTTAATGACATGTCTGTGGTCAATGAAAGTAATATTATTAATTATATATTTGGATGGTCAGAGTGGACGGATTTTGGACATGGTGAGATCCACAGTGAATTCACAGTGTTCATTCCACATGAGAAGATCTCCATCAGATGTTTTGCTCCCAACTGGAATTCAGTGAGGAATTGGTCCAGTTCCGGCCTCTTCCAAGTCTCCATCTTTTTTACTATTAGTGAAATGAAACCATTGGAAGTGGATTTGACTCGGATTCTGGCCATTGCCGTGGTTTTCAATGTCCTCATTCTATCCGTGTATCTAGCTCTCGCAGTTGTTTGCTTCCGTTATTTCCCAACCAGTTTTGCTACTTTGGGATTCATCTGCTCCATACAGTTCACTTCCGTCGCCGGCTTATATTTCTATAGGAGATTTTTCCCAGCTACAAATTATTACGGCTAAATTTGATAAGAATTTAAAATTTTTTTAAAAAAAAAGTGCGGATGAAATGAAACATATCGTCTGTTAAGTTCACAAACGAACTATAATTATTTTGCTTAATTTCGTTGACCTGCTCCAAAGGTCAAATGGTTCAAGATGGAGCTTTGGAGACATTATTGCCTGCCATGACCTTTTCTGTCACCCTGAATTTTTTCAGAATTTTACCCACAAAGACGGACGCAGTAGTAGCATTTCCGCAAATTAAGGAAAATCGTTATAGTTCGTTTGTGAACTTAACAGACGATGTACAGATAATTCCACTCATGAATTTTTTAATGAATTTTTGATTCCCATACAATAAATTCAAATTCAAATTTCAAATTTTCAAATGACAAATTAGTGTGCAAAGTTCTCGGGGTTTTTCTTTGTTGATTTGTTTTGTCTCTCTCTATTCAGCGTCGCTATCACTGCCCGTCGTCCCTTCTGGCAAAACAATTGAAGTTTGGCATTTCAAGAAAGCGGTTTTCCCCCTCTCGGAATTATCAAAGTGGACAGTGTAAGTCCCCGTTTTGGAGCAGAGGAGCGTCCCTTCAGTCCTCACATGCATTTGTTTGGTCACAACTAATTTCCCGTCGTAACTCACCGAGAATCCAATTGGCTCGTCACCCTCCGTCTCAAAAACCCAGCTCAAACTGCTCCCAGTCACTTTTACTTCCAGTTCAATGAGGAAAATCTTCCCTGCACCCACTTCCAATTCCATTTTATCATCCCCCCCATCCGCATCCTCACCATCGTCAACCTCAACCACTGCCGACCCAAGAGATTTCGAGCTGGTCCCACCATAAGCAACCGGAAGTTCAGAAGCTGGAACCACCTCCAGGAGAGCTTTCTTCCATTTCTTGGCATTGGTACTAAAAATGTTGATTTTCCCGAACGTTCGCTGGGATAAAAGTGGCTTGATCAGACCGAAAAGCATCGTGAAGACGCGAGAGGCTACAGAATTCAAATTGTCCATTTCATATACTATAAACATTACACGGTTCACAATTAAATGATTTACCGTAAAACTTGAATTAAAAACCTACTCCAGATTACAAACCTATACCTATACCTCAATTATTAGCCTAGTTTTTTCGTTGGTTTAACCTAGTGTTGAGCCATTTACCGTCATGCTATCGAGTTATCCTTGGTTTTTTGGACAATTTCAAAAGAATTGTCGACACTTTAGCCGAGGCTTTTAATTCAAGTTTTACGGTATAAGAAGTTTTTTTTTTTTGTACATAAAAATCTCACCATTGAAAATGTACATGCCTATAAAATAAAAAAACAATGGAATTACAGATATATGAATTTATAAAAGCGTATACTTGACATGGAGGAAATTAAAGGGAAACGTATGACAGTGACCTTTGACGGACTCTGGTCGATTGGCTTCAAGTGATCGTGCAGTTTCCAGGAGGACGTCGATGGCCCCTTTTTTGGCCAGATTTTTCATGGATAATTTCCCCACGTCCGCAATGAAAACGAACTGACTCACGGAACTCCAGCTCGTGACACTTTACCTTTCATACGAGCCTCGACCTGCTCAAATACTTGCTCCACGAAGCGTTGATGCTCTTTCTTGAGACCCTGATTCAACATTTTCCTCAAGGGCCACTCGCCAAAGGGAGAGATCACGATGGGCGCATTGTCCACATCCAAACCAGATATATCAATATTGTAGTTTTTTTGAAAAAACTCTGGGACTTGCCACGATAAAATCGAGTCCATATCATTATTTTTCCACCATTCATAATTCTAATCACATACATAAATATCAAGAGGAATTTTAATTATAGTAAAATTGAGGATTCCCATAAAACGAGAAATAGAAACTTTCTAAATATATATTTTAATGTGAATTTTATATACCGCTCGCAGCATTTTCTCTGCTTCCGGAACCGAATTTTCTCTTGCTATAAAGAGTAAATGTAATTAAAATTCGTACTTATACGATATACAATTGGAATATCAAAACGTTTATCGATGTATAGAATTACAGATCTGTAATTACAAATTAGGGAAATGTGATGTTCGTTCGTCTTTTATGTGCGTTAATTACAAAATACCTCTGAGAAATCTCACAAGGAAAATATCCGAATTCCGATCTTCTTCCAATTTCAAGTCCGAAAGTTGTTGACGAAGCTGAAATTCAGAGAAATTCAAAGGGATTTTTTTTTTATAGAACAAAATAAAAATATAAGTATATTTTCGACTTGGAAATTCCCAAATGTGTGTGGTGCGGTGTGGTTTTTGGTTTCTCGGCTCACTTGGGAAATAAGGGTCAATTCTTGAGCATTTGGAGCAGCCATTTTTCACTGAAGAAAATTGGACTGTGTGTGAAATTCAAAATCAATAACTGAAAATCAAAAAAAAAAAAAAACTCTTTCTCCTCTCTGCGTGACCGTCAGCCTCAAGAGTCAAGACAAAAAGGACTTTTTCTGCGGGTTTTTTTTTACAGTGTAATATTTAGAAGTATATATACAGATATAATCAGCATTATTTGTGAGTCAATGTAATCGAATTGTTTACCATTTTGTAATTGTCCCTTTATGAAAGTGGTAATTGTTTGAAAGGATTTTTGCCAATAATAAAACAACAATAACATAGTTAACAATGAGTAATAAATCAGCTCATGCTCCACATAAATATATTTTCCCTTTTTGTGAATGGATCCTTCCAAAATCCAACTCTCTCAAATCGTCTCGTTCTGTTCATTTTTTGTATTTGCAAAATACAAATACAAATTTTCTCAGCACTAAATGCATTTTAAATGTTATGTCTATATGTCCAAGCTTGACGCCAATAAAAACTTTTATCGGTATCTCGTTTCTTTTAAATGTCGAGTTACGTGCATTCACTTTGTGTTATCATAGTAAATACAGATAATTGCGGCACCTACGATATGTATAATATGAAAAAAACATTTTCAAATTCAGCAAGTGCTCAAATGAACGCATTATTGAATTTTGAATTCCAGCTTTATAGTGTGTGATGATAATATCTGTATTTTTCCATTATCCTCACGGTCATTTTTTAATTCAATCAAATTTGGATTCCCGGTAATAAGTAATAAAACTATGTATATGAGTAAAATGAATTTCCTGCGGGGAAATCCGTGTGTAAATGCATGGAAAACGGTAAAAACCCATTTCCTGTGTATAGAAAATTGCAGAATTACAGATATACGGATAGAAATTGGGAATTGGGAAATTGGGAAGGAAATAAATATGCAGAGACAAATCGTGATCGTATATAGTTTAGTTGAACACTGGCCAAAAATCCTACAACATAAATAAATCCAACATGAGCATGGCATGTCCCACAAGTCTGACTCAGAGTTAGTTAGTTTTTGAGCTATCTCTCTCTCTCTTTGTCTCTCTCTCTCTCTCTCTCTCTCTCTCTCTCTCTCTCT
Organism: Gisinianus flammeolus; assembly: GCA_034699125.1. Lineage (NCBI taxonomy): Eukaryota > Metazoa > Arthropoda > Collembola > Symphypleona > Katiannidae > Gisinianus > Gisinianus flammeolus. The sequence continues at coordinate 53,130 of JAIUND010000727.1, forward strand.
CTCTCTCTCGTTTTTTCCCCCATGTCGTTTGTCGTTTTTTTCTACATCTTTCTCCTGATACACAGACACACTCACTCAAAGCAAAGATCAAAGGAACCTCCTGAATTTCAATTTGAAACACATGAGATCATGTTCAATGTTCATCATCATCATGATGATCGTCGTTGTTGTTGTTTGTCGTCAAAGTTGGTGAGTCATGAAAATGAAATTGCACCAACGACAACGAGTGCTCCAATTCTTTTCCAAAACACACGAGAAATCCATAAATCCATAAAATCCGCAAATCCACACATTTGTAATTTTGTTCCCTGTCATTTGAAAAGCAGCATGTGAAGATGATGAGAGTATCTGTATTTAAATGACTAATGAGCAACTAATTCTACACTAAATGAGTTGCTTGTTAAGGCTAAAATAAAGATGTAGAGTTAATGGTTGACTTTTGCTCCTAATAAATATCGTATGCCACACCACACACACAGTTGACAACAACAACGTGTGAGTTTCTCTGTGTGTTCGCATTCAAATTCAAGCTGTGAAGGGTTGAAATGTTGAATGTTTTGAATGTTCAAAGTTGAAGACAAGTTGAAGTATGGCGTGTATGAAGTTTTTTGAGAGGATGATGAATGAAGCTCTCTACGATACGGACTATTTGTTATTACAAAGTATGTATAAAGTATTGTAACTTGTGTATATATATAGTTTTAGTTTATTAACTTGTTGGGGCCTCTTGTTCAATGTTTATATATACATAGTTTGAAAAAGTATACTGGTTCTTTTGGTTTGGGTTTTGGTTTTGGCATCGAGTCAAGTGTGTCAAGTGGGCAACACTTTTACACATAAATATACAACACTCGATCTTCGTGCTCTTGTTCCCTCCTTCCGTCTTCTCTAGTTATCTTTTTCACTGTCCCTTTTATCAGTACTTTTTTTTTTACCCTCCTTAATTTCCAATTCTATAATATAATCATTATTTCCATCTAGAATGAATCACAGGAAAAAAATCTGTATCAATTTCAAATCAGATTCAAATCGAATTTGACAAGACAAGACAAAAAAAAAGACACAAAGAAACAGAAACACAAATTAAATTACAAAATCACAACAGATTAAGCGTTGAATAAATGTACATATTATTACAAGTATATTCTGCTGTCCCAGTCTTCCGCTCTCATTTCCCTTCATTTCATATGTTCTGTGTCGTATAGTGCGTAGGCGTGAATATTTTGTAGTAATAGGTAAATACTTTATAGGCGAGCATTTCCTGGTGCAATCATGAGCAAATGATCAGAGAGAATGCACTCGGAAATTCCAATCTCTCTCCATTCCACAGACAGACGAAAGTGTGGATTCTCAGAAGAAAAGGAGAAGAAGAAGAAACGAGACACGATAGACAAAATATACAAAACACAGTACAATGAGTACAATCAACTTTAGTATAAAGTTGTAGATTCTACAGGGAATTGTTCCATTTAAAATTAAAATGAACCTCAAGTTTGTTTTTTGCATGATTACTTACGTATTACGTATCTATATATCTATGCATTAGAAAACACGGTTGAAATGTTGATGCGGGAGAGAGAAATCTGTGTATTTTTGCATTGGCTATGCCACAGATTCCCTTCTTTTGCATTTCCACATGTATCAAACCGAGTAAAATGAACAATTTATTATGAGATCAGGATTATAGCATCAACATCAACATCCACATAAACATCATATGGATTTTAAAGATCAACGCAACGTGACAATTTTAGAACGTCAGTTAACGGTTAGAGATATTGCAAAACCGCTCGTCTCTCTTCTTTTTATTTCACACACACAAGAAAAAAAATGAATTCAAAATTGAAATTGAGAATCCAAAGCATTTATTTACATACATATAAAAAAGAACTCGACTAATGGGGGATTTGTATATATTGCTATTGCAATTGCATGAAATTTCATTTGCTCCGACCATAAGATATGAGAGTGAGTACAGAATTATGTATTATGTACAGATATATATACCTACATTGATTACATTTTTGCTCACAGACACTTGACATATAAACGTCAAAGATTATCCAACTCCTACCAAGATTCCAAGATGTAATACAGAGTGAGGGAAATGCCAATGCATTAACATTCAAGTAAAGGAGTACGTACACACACACACACAGAGAGAGAGCAAGACAATGGAGAACAAAGCGT